>JAQZBX010072427.1:0-15074 GCA_029593785.1 Cabassous unicinctus | reverse complement strand
CATTTTTGCTGTTTTTTTGTGTCCATTCGCTGGGCAATTCTGTGTCTGCTTCCTGCCCTCTCTTCTCATCCTTCTCCTCCTATCTTTACCGGGATTCGATCCTGGGAACCTCCAATGTGGGAGAGAGGTGTCTTACCACCTGCGCCACCTTAGTTCCTGGTTTTTCGGCATGTCTCGTCTTGGCTCTCCCTTGTGTCACTCTCCTGTTACGTCATCATCTTGCTGCGTGGCTTGGCAGGACCTGGCGCCCACGCACCTTCTATATTTTTCTTTATTTTACTGGGAGGTCCCGGAGATCAAACCCAGGTCCCTCCATATGGGAGACGGACGTCCAACCATTTGAGCCACATCTGTGCCCCCCAGTGCCACTCTTAAAGTTTTCTAGTAGTACAACATAGGCCAGTACACTTGCTGACAACTGATTTTCCTTCTTCACAGGGCATATTAGGTTCATGCCCTGTTTCCCTTTACTGGGAGATACATATGACAGACATAAAAAGAATTTTTTTTAAAAAGTGGGGAAGGGGGATAGATATATAAAAAGAAAGGAAATAAAGTCTTTTTTTAAGTGATAGTATGAAGAGCTTTGGCTTTTTCTTTACATGACAGAATATTCATTCACATAGAAACAATGTTGAGAAGACTAGCATTTTTTTAAATTGGCCTGATTGGTAGCTGCAAGATTTCTACAGAGATAGAGTGAAATGATATTTTTCCAAGATCCAAGTTTATCCTCTGATATTATATTGGATTTTCTTTGCACTTTGGTCTGTGTTGACCTTTACTAAGGAAAAATCTTTTTAACATTTTTGTTACACAGCTGAAACGATTGTGAATGTATTAGATTTCAAGAAAGATGTTGGCCTCTGGCATGGAATTCTGACAGTAAGTATAACTTCTTTCCTAACCTCTTCCCTTACCCAGCTTGTGTACATATTTGCATTTGAATGTGTTCAATATTATAATTAGAATCATTATTTGTATACATATCAGTTTGAGTAATCCCCTTTCTCCCAGATTGTAAAGAAAAAAATCATTATCATTTAGGTGTCTTGTGTTAGCTAATGTATCTTACCAGTAGCACAGTAAACCTAGTAGCTTCCAGCAGCTACCTGTTCGAGTCATTGAAGTCATATATTGATGATAACAGCTGCTGAGGGCAGTCTATTTTTAGGCCCGGGTATAGTTAAGTATCTTTCTTTCCTCACTTTTGGCATTAAGATTTCATAGTAATGTTATCTACTCCTTGTTTGTGTTTGATTCACTTTCCCATACATCTGATTTGGCCAGGATTGTGCTTGTTATTTTTTTCTTTCTGTGAGTCAGTGTTTATGATCATTTAGGGAATCTACTATTCTATTATGCTATAGAGGAAAAAATAACAAATCCCTCCATGAAGATGAAGATTTCAAAATGCATTGGAGAGAAATGTCTGGCTCATTGTTAATGTCCCTTGATAAGATAAGTGGTGACAATACAGGTTGTAATCACTTTTAATAGAGAAATAATCCAATTATTTATTTAAAGTATGTTTAGCTTTTAAAAAATATGAGTAGCATAACTGCTTAAAATCTCCCCATGTCTATTTCATTTGTGATAATTTTCACCTGCCCATTTTTCTTCTTAGTAGTTTCTCAAGCCAAAATATTCTATCTTTTCTGAAGTAGAGAATTATAGTAATTTTCGCATGAGTGATGGGTACATAAATACAGAAATTAGAGTTGTTTTTTTCATAAGCTAGAATTTATATGACTAAGAGGATGCAAGCATAGCATATGCCAAATATTTGCAGTTCTAAAACCAGCACTGGCTTGCTTCTTTCTGTTCATTTCTTTCAACTGGATATTATTAGATGATAAAACATAGAAGTACAGTTACAAATGTTCAAGCATGAGTGGTTTGGTGGGTATAGTGAGAAAAACACAGGCTTTGGGATTAGAGAAAGTAGGCTTGGATCCCAGCCTTTCCCTTTATAGCTTTCTGACATTAGACAAGTCTCATAGCACCTATGCACAGGAAATGTTTGTTGACTGGTGAATTAATGAATTAAAATACCTTCATGTATCTGAACCTCAATGTTCCGGTCTATAAAATGGGAATAATAAGAGATGTCTGACATAGTTAGTGTGAGGCTCTTGTGGATGTCTAATAAGCCCCTCGTACACCTACCTGCTTGATAACTGTATTTCAATAGTGGAAAGCTACTGTTGTTACTATGAGAGTTACTGTCATTGCTAGAAATGCGTCAAGTTTATGGTTATGAAGTTACCCATGGCACAGCGATGACCCTGTCCCTTGTCCATGGCAATCTTTCGAGATCTCTGTAACATCATCACCTCCTTTGCTTACGTAACTCCTTTGTTAATACCGTCACCACGTTTTCTCACTGTTAGTCTGAACTATGGCCTGCAGTAAATGTCCGTTTGAGTTTCTCTTTTGCTGTCACCTTCTAGAGCAAAGAAAATCTTTGGCTAGCTAGTACACAGCTGTGTAT
This sequence comes from Cabassous unicinctus, assembly GCA_029593785.1. Taxonomy (NCBI): domain Eukaryota; kingdom Metazoa; phylum Chordata; class Mammalia; order Cingulata; family Chlamyphoridae; genus Cabassous; species Cabassous unicinctus. The sequence goes on along the minus strand of JAQZBX010072427.1, from coordinate 12,580 downwards.
GGCATCAGTCTAAAAGATGCCCTTACCCTCCCCCAGCACAGAACAGGGAGGAAGCCAGAGGTGAGCAGGGGCCCATACCAGGGAGGCTTAGGTGCATTCTGGTCTGCTAGCAGACCTTACTCCTAGTAGAAAAGGTGTGCATTTTTATTTTCATTCCGATTTAGAGCTTCCTGAATTGAATCATTGGCTCTCCAGAGTGGTCCTGTGCCTTCTCATTCTACCTCCATTCCCAGTACTGGCCTAATTCACGTTCACATATAAGAGTACTAATATGCTTTAAAACTAACTAGAAATGATTTTGTCTAATATTCATCATTCGTAGTCCCTATAACTTTACCTAGCTCTATTGCTATAGCATATAGCATATGATTCCTAAGTAGTTGTGTAAGTCCTAACTGCAGCAAGTAGGTGTTAAGTATTTTAAAAAAAACAAAAACTTTATTTGGTCATCCATTTAAAGAAAGGGATGCTCTAGGATTCCTGATCTACATTAGCAAAGCTAGATAGAAGACTGAGAGAAATTAAGACGAATTTCCCAATATTCCTGACATCGTAGCATAACAGTTAATTAAATTTTGTGAAAGAAAAAGTTCGTGTAATATACTAGAAAGAATCAAGATTTAGAAATGTGAAAGACTGTTGAAAAAAACCATTCGCCAAAGATTTTATAAAAGGAGCATTAAAATCCTTCAATTCTATCAGGAGCAGTTTAGGAGAGGCAGAAGCAGATAGCACTAGACAACCTTCCAGAAGTCATTTTCACTTGAACATTCTGGTAAAGGATTATACTAATATACACATTTTGATAGTGTTGAACTCACATGTATCGGCAGTGCATTCCTCCTAAGACCACTTGGTGGTTTGGTAAAACCCCCACCATGTTTCTCACCTGAAGTACCCCTCCTGTGTCCATGTTCTTCTGCCAGCTGAGCTATGGTTAGATATATCTCCCACACTATGGCAGGGATACCCTTGTCTTTCCTATTAATATTTTGAAGACAGTGTGTTTACATCCTTGTGTGTGTTTATTTTATTCTGATTTCAGAGTGTCATGAACATGATGCATGTAATCAGCATCCCATATTCTTTAATGAAGGTGAACCCCCTTTCCTGGATCCAGAAGGTCTGCCAATACAAAGGTAGGGAGGCACCGCTGCACTCAGGCTGGTCTAGAGGGTTTCTTGGTGATTTTTTGGTGACATGTTTATATGCCTTGACTATAATATAAGATTATTTATCATTCCCTTATTAATCATTGTTGCTCCTCTTTCTTTTCTACTTTTCTTTTTAGCAAAAGTGGCTTGTGTGAAATCAAGGGATATGCATTGGGCATTAGTAGCACACAGAGATCAAAGAGACATCAACCTCTCCTCTCTCCGAATGTTAATAGTGGCTGACGGCGCAAACCCCTGTAAGTGATGTTTATTGTACTAAGACAGCAGAGATCCTCATTTTCCAGGTTATGTGTCATTGTGCTTTGAATTTTCTTATTTTTTTATTCTTTATCTTAATGAAGAAATTAAGTCTTAATATAATGACCAAACTGTATTATTCACAATAGCATAACGGCTAGGAACATGGAGTTTGGAGACACACGGCCCTGGAGTTAAGTCCTGGTTCTTCCACTTTCTGGGTTCTATAGAGAAATTAGTTACTTTTTTCATCCTCTGTTTCCTCAGCTGTAAAATGGTATCTAAATCTTAGTGTTTTATGAGGATTACATGAAGTAATCCCTATGTACAGTTCCTTGGTACATAAAAAGTACTTAAGAAATGTTACCTTATTATTTTATGCTCTATAATAATTTTATTCAGAAAATTAGTCATTTTAAGTGGAATTTTGTTTTCAAATCCTGTGGCAAAAAACTATCTAAATTATCAGTTCAACAGAATATTACTCATGTATTTTGAGAAATAGTTCAGTAAATAGAAACAAAAACCCAACTAACTGGGAGCTGAAGCAAAGTGTTTTAAACTGAATGAAGAATGTTTATTTCTGACCACATTTATAAATTGTGTAACATATACAATTGGAAATTATAACATTTACTTTCTTAAAGCCTGTCCACAAAAGTGGTTTTGCAGACAGATAAATTTGCATTCGTTTTGTACATTATTCTTCTATTTATAAAATAGCTCTATAGTTACTTTATGAGGTATTTTAATGCAAAATTGTTTTTACCTATACCTCTTAGAACAATATGCTTTGTATAAGGTAAGCTAAACTGTATTTGGAAGTAGTTTAGCTGGTATGTTTGTAGTAATTATACTTGGATCTTGTATTTCAAGTTAGCATAGAGGAACGTTTTTTTTCCTAATTAAGTTTAAATTTACTCATCTCTTAGAACTGCATGTTGAAAGGGTAGAACAAGTCTCAGAAAAATTTTTTTTTTTTAAAGATATTATTTTTATTTATTTATTTATGCCCCCCTTGCTGCTTCTGCTCGCTGTGTCCATTTGCTGTGCGTTTTTCTGTGTCTGCTTGTCTCCCTTTGTTGGGTCGTCTCGCTGCGTCAGCTCACCGCGCCGCGCAGGCTGGCTTGCCTTCACCAGGAGGCCCCGGGAATCAAACCCGGGGCCTCCCATATGGTAAACGGGAGCCCTATCGATTGAGCCACATCCGCTTCCCTCGGAAAAGTTATTAAAGTTTAGTTCATCAGTTAGCAAAAATGTTTTAAGTATAGAAGGTACATTTTTAAAATTCTTGAGTAATCCTTAAGAATAATATCTTTCATTGTAACAAAAATTACAAATCATATTAAATCAAGTATTTTTTTCATATTGCCTAACTCCGTGTGTGCCTAAATCTTATATTTAAAAGCATTTTATATTATGGAATATGTTTTAATAAATCGCACTGCTTCTGCTATCTGATTATTCTTCCCTGGCTTTTGCTTTTTCACTCTAGGGTCTATTTCTTCTTGTGATGCATTTCTCAATGTCTTCCAAAGTAAAGGCCTACGACAGGAGGTCATTTGTCCTTGTGCCAGCTCACCAGAAGCTCTCACTGTGGCTATCCGAAGGTATGGTGTTACATTAACTAAAATAGACAGCCTAGAGAACAGTCATAATTAAACAGCAAACAGGGACCTGGAAATTATACCGCAATTAATGCGTAGTGTGAGAAGTAAAAGCAAGATCCCGCTTTTTCTTCTGCATACTAGTGTATGGTGTATGTGGTATACTAATGTGTGTATGTGTTTGTGTGAATGTATTTGTGTATAATGGAATGTATAGAATAATTTAGATTCATTAGTTAGAAAACTTCTTTTCAGTCTACAGTTTCATTCTAATTCCGGAGCAAGTGAAAATCCATCTAGAGTTACATTGATCTATAGTATCTTGTCCTTTTACTGGGGACTCAGATTGTCTTTGTATCGGTCACCAGTTTAGTGTGTGGAGGGGGTGGAATAGAGTAAACGTTGAGTGAAGTGAAATTTTTGTAGCAAGGCATTTGCCCTTTGACATGCAGTTTTTAATGTCATCTTCATTTTCTGCCCTCTGGAATACTGCACTTCCTGTACTTTTAGAAATGCTGATTTTCTGAGCTTTTGAGCAGCCCGATAGCACATCAAAGGGATCCTGGTCTGTGATAAGCAGATTTTCCCACAGCGTGGGTGTTAGGTTTCCTGGGGTGCTTTTGCTACGTCTGAGTATTATTCACAATGTCCTCGGTCATAAGTCACCCTGGCATCACAGCCTGCCTCAGAACAGTTGAGTGCTAAGGAAGGAAGTGGTTATGGAGAATGAAAATATTATTCTATCCATGATGAGACGATGGGGAGTGTGCGACTCAGTCAGTCATCTCAAAACCAGTTGCCAGAAAGGCCCATTTGATCACCATCATTGTCGTGATTTAGAGCCAGCGGTCAGTTATCCATCCAGCTCTCAATTATCCACAACAACGTAAGAAAGTAGGAACAAAACTTTTAATATCTTTGGACTCATCTCTAAGTATGTTTTGTTTTGTGTAACACAAGTAATACCCTGTTGTAAGAATGGATAATACAGAAAATTCACTGTATAAAAGCAGATGAGTTCTGGTCTATATTACTGAAAGAGTTTACTTTCCAAAAATATTCACTGGAATAGTGTCCTTAAATAAGAAGCCTTCTGATGCTTTTTTTAGGTGTCTGTTAATGTAAGATTAACTGGGCTGCTTGACTAACAGGCTTGAGAAATTAAAACTCTTAAAATCCAATCTTCATTCTTTAAAAGGATAGCACTGTTATCCTGATAACAGGAGGTATATACTATGAATAATCTTTTGACATTTATGTTTGACCTTGCAGTTCAAAATAAATATGGGCTTATAGTAGCAGATTTACTGTCACAATTATGTTTTCAGGGATCGATATTAAAATGTGAGTCTAATTCGAGCACCTAATAGTAGATATTGAGACGCTTGAGCTTTGGGAAGCTTGGTGGGTGCCAAAAGAGTCAGAAGCCCCAGGTTTGAGCCCAGCCTCACCCTTGGTTACTCATGCCATCTACTGTGTGGCCCTGGGCAAGTCCCGTCACTCCTCAAGTCCTCAGTTTCTTCTTCCAAAATCTGAGGGGATTAGACTCAGTGATTTCTCAATTTCCTATAAATTTCTACTTTTAAAAAACAGTTCTGAGAAATAGCACTAGAATTATGCAGTTGCCATAGATAATTTACACAATGAATGATTCACACATGTAGAAAATTCAGAGTTATAATTAAATGATTTACTTCTTTGCTTTTCCTGAAACTTTACTCAGTATGCTACAAAGGGGAGGGTTTGTAGCATGGAAAATGTCAGAGTTGATTGACAGAGGGAGAAGGAGTTAGAAAAGAACACCCCTTCCCCAATATTAAAAATGGAGGACCCATGATAGGCCAATTAAGCCACAGCTATTTACTGAGTATGTCATTGTGCTCTGCCAGAAAAGAATGATACTGGCCCACGTTTCCCATATGTTAGTGGAGCTCAAGCCCAAAAACCATCACAACACAGCCAAACAAATAAATATCTGCTTGCAGATTGGTGTTGCCAAGGACTAGGGAGGGGAATGGGTAGAGACTGCTTAATGGGTATGGGGTTTTATTTTGGAGTGATGGAAATGTTTTGAAACTAGATAGATGCAGTGGTTCCATAACGTTGTGAATGTACTGAAAGCAACTGAATTGTTTATTTTTAAATGATTCGTTTTATGGTATGTGAATTTCAGCTCAACAGGCTTAAAAAGTGTTTGCTCCATGAACATATGTAGTTTGAATCTATAAAGTCATAAATGGACTTGGAATAGTAGTTGGAAAATTTTGCCAAATGCATGACACTCATTTAGGTAATAACCAATGTGGATTTATTAAGATTCCAGGTTCCATTCTTTATTGACGTTTGAAATAGTAGACTTTGATCTGAGCCCTCTCTCACAAGATGTAATTTTGTTTATTTTAGATACTTATCAGAGAAAATGAATTGAGAGAAGATAAAGTAGCTGTCAGTCACCTCTTCTTGCTTTTGAATTAAGTTAACTTTTATTTGGTAGACCCTTAATTTTACGTTTGCTTTTCCTGATACTTCTCTCACATTCTGAGCATGACCGTGTAGCCCTGTAACACCTCAGACCTCTCATCTGTTGTTTCTTACATAATCAATAGAAAACCTCAGAACCAGAATAGGTACACTGGATAGAAATAACCAACAGTCCTTGCTGAGTCACTCTGGTTTTTTGTGTGTGTAGCTATTGATGGTGGAGTTAACCAGTGTAAGCAGTGGATATAGTGGCAGGTTTTTCATCATAGGTCTTGGATGTTGTGAAAGATGGTCACAAAAAGGACCTCAAAATTTCCTCGGTCATGAAGTATACCATGACTCCATAACCATATGTTTTAAGTGGTGTAGTACTAACCACACAGAAAAGGAAATAAATGATAACTTGGCTAACTTTTTGCCAAATGACCTTATGGGCAAAATCTCATGTGGTGTGTGTAAATTCAGTTTATTTTTGCTGTAGTCCAGCTATCACTAATGATCAGGGGTTGAAAATGGGAACAGTTTGTGATGGGGAGAATGAAAGTGGTATGCTGAACTGGTTTTACCACTTAGGAGAAACGTGGCAAGTCAGTAAGCCCTTCTAGGGCCTCATTTTTCTATTAGTAAAATAAATAGGTTGCATTCGCTGATGCCTGATGTTCTTGTTATCTCTAAAATTCTGTGAATTTATGACTATGTATGCTTAACCTTAAGCATTTCATAATCCTCAGGAAATATATTTATTCACTTTGTTTGCACTTAAGCAAATGGCTCTTCGTATATTTGACAAATAAAGCAGCAAAACCAACCAGGTGTCTCCTTGAACTCTGACTGATAGCCATGGTTATGCCAAGCAGGCCAGGCAACAGTCACGTGGTTCACAGCTGATGTTTCTTCTGGGTGTCTCAAGACCATCACCGCAGAGAGCTACAGCAGCCAGAAGCGGTTTACTATCATATTTTATCTTAGATTTAAAATCCCCGTGGAGAAGGGGGACATAATGTGAACATTCCATAAAAATATAAGACTAGAAAAATGTAACAGGCTTAACTTCCTGCCAGTTTATCACCAGGCATTTACTGAGAACCTAAAGCTACATAGTCCCATGTTGTCTGGAAATAGCATAAAAGATGAGACCAGGAGCCTTGTGTTCAGTGAGCATACGTGAAACAATTATGAAATAATGAGTCTAGCTTTCTTGTCTGGGTTTTAGAATATAGATTTTTTTACTTGATTGTCTCGACTGATAGAAAATAAGACAGTTTTGTGTTTTTTTTAAATCAATACTTGCCTGAAACAACTGAGACTAAATTGCTGCCATCAAAAATCTAATTGATATAATCTCTATAAGTGATTTGACTTTGCATTTGTACCCAAGTTCTATGGAATTTTGTTCAATGACTACAAAATGAGAACAGCGCAATGTTTTATTTTGAACTTTTCTCGGCACAGACAAGTCTTCGTGTGTTTTCCTTTTGGGATTCTTACATCTCACCTCTCAGTAGAGAAGCAGTGGCTCACGTTTGCTGTCTACCACTGATATATATAGCTGCCTTCAGCGGTGGAGGGAAGTGATGGAAACCTTCCTCCTCCTCATTGCTTTTAGCCCAGTTCACTGCTTCCTGTGACCATTACAGAAGACAAGGCCCCTTTGTTTGGCAGGTCTAATCCTGGTGCCATTCCCTGGGGGTCTTCTCATTTGCCCAAAGGTCCTGTGCATTTTCCCCGGGAGGCCTAGAAGGCTTTAGTTGAGTAGGGTGCCAGTGGCTAGCCCTGCTATTCCAAACAAACCCCCTGTACCCTGTGACCTTTGCAATATTTTCAGAACCATCCTCAAAACTGAAAAACAAAGGAGGGCACATCTCATAGGGCTCATCTTGTTTTCAGGAACGCTTGACCAAAACCCTATAGCTGGAAACTGGTAGGGAACAATATAATGTTAAAGAAATTCCTATCCCCTTTTCTTCTGGTGCTCTTTATTCATTCCTATTTAACATCCTTCACTATAAATGTGCACTAATTTCACTTTTACCTTGATATAGGAACTACAAGTATGCTATGTCCTTTCCTGTGGGTTTGCCATTAAAGAATGTGCCATAAACTCTTGTTCTTTTGTTTTCCTCTTTGTCCTCTACTTTCTTACCTCTCTCTGATTCCATGTTGTTTATCCATTCATTCAGCAGAGTTTATTTCCAGACACAGTTCATTGGACATGAGGGAAGACAATATAAACAATCTGCTAGCTCAATGAAACAATAATTTTAGATAGCAATAATATATTTTCCCTATTGCTTTTACTTGGCAAAATAAAAAGAATATATTTTCTTCAGTCAGGGGTTGGCAAATTGTTTCCTAATATTTTTGTAAATAAAGTTTCATTGGTGCACAGCCAAATCCATTGTTTACATATTTTCTGTTTCCTGCACTCCAGTTGTTGAGTTGAGTAGTTGCAGCAGAAGCCGATGTGCCCTGCAAAGCCTAACATATTTACTATCTGGCCCTTTATATTTGCCTGCCATAAGCATTAAATGAACTATTTTAACTTTAAAATCCCAACTGTATAATCTTGGTTTGAGGTTCTGTATAGAGTGGAAAAATATCTTTCTTCTTATACACCATTGGTTGATAGGCAGATGATTTTATGGTAGGTGGCTCCTTCAGTAAGAAAATAATGTACAATCAAAAGGTGTGTTAGTAACATGAAGAAATTCTTCTCTTTCAATTTTTCAAACATATAGTCTCTAATCTTTGCTCTATATTCTGGTCTTCAGACTTTGATAAAATAGTCTTTGCTTTGGTGACTTTTTTTTTTTTTTTTTTTAAATCAAGTCACTTTTCTCACGGAGAAATCTAAAGCTTGGCCTGTCATATTCTATTTGAGTCTTCTCAGTAGTCTATCCCCATGACTTTTTAAAAATCTTTTAAAAATCAAAAGGAATGCATGTTAGCCATTTATATAATTCTAGAATATATAAATGGGGTACAGAAATAACTAAGATTATTTTCATCTTTTTCACCACAGGAACCATTACATTCCCATCTCAAGTAGTGCGTGGTCGTAAGCTTATGTCTGAAGCCAAGTGTTACAGACTCAATTAACTTGATTTGCCTCTGGTAACAGTGAAAACATTTGAGTGTGGCCTGCCTACTGAGAGAGAGAATGGGAAGCCTCCTCTGTGTCCCGAGGCTGCCGATAGGGTTATCCTTATCCTTTTGTAGTGTGCCCTGTTCTTGCTGAAACCTTGAAGGTTTAAAATGTTTCTGCTTATTTTGCCTTAAAGCTCCCAAGTTGCCTACTATGGAATGAAGAATAGAGAAACTGCCAGCAAGCTCTGGTGGACAGCTTGCAATATTCATTATGATTTGAAAGAGACAGTATGGTCTAGTATATTTTAAGGACTTTCGGTGACTGTCTTTTTGCCCTATGCATCTCAAGACACACTTAGTGATTGTGCAACCCCTTCCATTTTCTTCCTGATTAAATAAGGGGCCATAAAAATATACAGGGAAAAAATACTCATTTTAATTATAAACCACATTTGTTTGTTCCTTTTAGACTTCATGATGTTAGCCAAATAATAACTCTTGGGAAATATCCTTGTAATATACTTGAAAGCACAGGTGGTTTTTTTTATTTTCCATTGTTTTATCCACTTAAAACATTCATAAATGACACTTTTTACCTACCTTTTTGGATTTCAAAATCAATAAATACTTGTAACTAAAATTGAAACAGAAAGGTACTTTTAAAATTTAGACTAAAATGTCCTCAGAGACAACTAAAATGAAGAAGCAGGTTGTAGGTATTGTTAGAAATTGTACTATGGTTTTAAAACTGACAGGTTATTCTTGATAGCCTCTCAAGTGATTGTGGACTAAATGGTTTTATACACAGAAGTCTTGTGGTTCTCTGGAAACCCAATGCCTTCTAACAGTGTCCTTCTGCTTGGAGTGGTTTCAGTGAGAAGAGTACTTTTCTTTATTTGGAATAAAAAATGAAAAAAGAATCACTTGATGACTGGCTCTGAAACATCCAGTGAATTTCCACAGAGCTGAAAATTTTACACAGTGAAATTAATACTTCAGTGTGCTATTTTAGAACTCATTTTATATATAATATATATATATGGCTTGAAATCACAACCTTCATCCCACCAGTTTTCTATCAGAAAAGGATTTGTGGATCTTATGGATGGAATTCATAAGAATTCAGGTTGCATTGCAAGACTGGTTAGTCAGCAAATATTTCCCTAAATGTTTGCTGTGGTATTAAATTACCCTGAGTTTCTCCAGTACTTCAGAAGAGTGCTCTTAAGGCTCATCTTGATTTTCATAACCACCTTGCCCAGTGGGAGGCAGGTTACCAGCCCTCGTGGACATAGTTGCTGCGAATCAGATCAAGGCACCAGTCCAGCCACAACCCTTGGCCCCTTTCTCTCACGATAAAAGCCAACATATGTGCAGTGCCTTCCAAGACCCTGCCTGGGCGGCCCCTTTCACCCTCCACCTCTGTCGTCCTCCCTTCCTCCTTGCTCACTCAGATCCAGCCACACTCATCTCCTTGCTTCCTGCATATGCCAAGCTCATGCCCCCCTTCGAGCCTTCATTCTGTTTCTCCCTTTGTCCACCGTGCTCTTCGTCCACCCAGCGGCAGCTCCCTGGGGGCTTTGCTCAAGCGGCACCTTGCACGATTGATTGCCTACCCAACCTGCTCCACTTAAAACTGCAACATGCTCCTCCCCGTGCTTGCATGACTCATTACCCTTCTTTAGTTTTTTTTTTATCCATAGCATTTATCAACTTCTTGTGTGCCATAAGATTTACTGGCTTATTATATTTATTATTTATTGTATGTCTCCTCATTTCCTAGATAGGCATCTTTGCCTGTCAACTGGCCAGAATAGTGCCTAATAAATAGTTGGTGCCTGATAAATATTATTTAAATAAATGAATGGGAAAAAATTCAGAAACATATAAAGTAAATAGTAAAAGTCTTTTCCCATACACTTAACTCAGATAATCCTTCACAGTTGTCAGAGGTAATGTTAACAGACCTTTTCCTCTGCATTTGTGTACATGATATATACATGTACATGTGTAGACTAATATACAGTCTGTATTTTACGTAAGTGGAGTCGTGTGCTCTGTTTGAATTTCACTTGAAAATCTAGGTGCTGCTCATAGCCTAAAGTATGATATCATAATCTGTTCTACCAAGAAAAGAAGCACCAGCAGAAAGACTGTGCCGTTGTTGTCACCCTGTTGATAACTTATGTGAAGGTTGGTCCAGAAAAAGACCATAACTCTCAAGAGCAAAGCAAAGCAGTTGAAGCCTGGTCAGAAGGTTGCGTCCACAGCGATGCTCTTTATGGCAGACAGGGAGTTCAGGGACTCTAGAAAAAGCTAATTCCATTCCTGTAGGAGCAAACTCTGCACTGCCGTGTATGTTAAAGAAACATGTATGTTAAAGAAACATATTTCCCGTGGGGCTTCCCAAGAGTAGTGTCTGGTTTTTAAATTGTTACATTTAAAGCTTTGGATGGATGAGAATTTGACTATAACATAGATATAAATAAATAGGCCATGTTTTCCGTTATCTCACCTCACTTTATGCAGATGGGGTATTTACATAAAAAATTATAGCCCATCAGTCCATGTAAATAGTGCTAAGGAAGATGAGTTATTACTGGGAAAAGTACTTGGGCATGTTCTCTTGAACACGCTAGCATTCTCCCTCCAGTGCTGTTTTGCTGTGTTAGCTATTAGTGTCTTCTCAGATATTGCCAGTTTTCTGATAGGTATAGCTGCTCAGATTCATTAATAAATCAAAGCACAGGAATGGAAAAAAACAGTTTTAAAGGATAGAAAAAAATGCAATTTTTGTATTCTAAATAGAATTGGGACTAATAGCTTAATCAGAGATTTGAAATAGCACTTGTCGTGTCTTTCATATGTTGAGTTGCATTCCCTATGCCTTGATCATATTCCTCAGTCATATCAACAGTTATCTTTTTAGGTAATTATTATGCATATGACACATATTTAAAGTACTTAATTTTGGTGATTATATGAAAGAATAATTTTTGTAATTAGCTATTGCACTTAGACTCTAATTGCATGCAGGTAAATTTAGGTGACAAGAGACACGACTCCTTATTTTAGTGATGAATATCTTTAGGAGGGAAGGGAATGCTAGTCTTTCATTTAGAATCTACTTCTTTCATTGTCCTTGTATCATATATATTTACATTCAAGTCATTTTCAAACAAATTTGATGAAAACAGCTCTCACAGTTGTAATTTTATCAACATACTGCTACTCTAGGTGGCTTTCCTATAACATACATTCTCTTTGTTGCTGGTGTTTTACATGAGTTATTGTGTTCCATAAAAGATTGGGACAAATTCTTAATTTATTCATTTTGAAATGTTTTTTGAAAAACAGGCTAATGCATTTAAACTCTTATGTACTTTTTGGCTTAAGAGCTTATTTTCTCCCCTGAAATATACTAAAGGCTTGAAGTGAATTTTCCGAGTATAAGAAGTCAGAGGGGAGGTTAAGTTAATAGCTTTGATATAGTCTAGTAAAGCCATTTTACATGGGGGTCTAGAAAGGCTAATCATTGTTTATGGATTTTGGTACGAGGACAAAATGGATACTTTCTTACCTCTAGTTATAAAGTCTACCATGGAAGGCATTATAATTCTCATAGTTTTATTTATTACAGAATTTTTTAAAGAAAAAAAAATCAAGGGTTTGGTTGCTATGTTCATATTTCATTGCAAAGAAAGGCCTGTAGAAGAGTAATCACTCCTTATTTGAAGGGTTTTGAGGATTGACATTTTCCTTTACATTATTAGCTAAGCTTTTGTGTCCAGTGTTTTAATAATCTTTCAGGGACAGCTTGTTCTTTCTTGGTAATGAAGCAGAGATTGAACTTTCAGTAAATAGCTCAGTGCAAATGATTGCCTGCTTGGCTTTTAGTCCACTTAATTAAAAATGATACTCAATTATTATCTATGGCAATCACTAAGATAAAATTGCCAATATAGTTCTGTTACTATTTTTAAGATTTTTGGC
>JAQZBX010072426.1:0-15069 GCA_029593785.1 Cabassous unicinctus | reverse complement strand
AGCTAGTCTGAGTTCCTGGGTCTGCTGGTTCCCCTTTCCTTGGGGCTCCCACCCTGGCTCAGCAATGAGTGGGCCGGTGCCCTCCCCGAACCGGCCGAGGCCACATGTCCAAAGCCAGATGTCACAGGCATGCCCTGCTGTGTGTACCTGGGCTCTGCCGAGGCCGGGGGAGGCCTGGGGCCCATCTCTGGGACAGCAAAGGGCCATGCCTTCCAGAGCTAGATTTGAAAAGGCTGAGAGTTTTTGCAATTAACATGATGTAGGCCCAGAGGAGAGAGGTGAGCAGGGCAGAAAGGGAGGCTGTTGTGAGAACATCCCAGGGCATAAGACAGAGGGGGGCAGATTCTCTGAGCACTATGATTGCTATTATTTTTATAAAGAGAGCAAGAGTATAAATGACAATAGTGGATAGCGTTTTACAGTGTATAGCACCCGTCTTTGCCACTTCACAGAAAAAGAATCAAAAGGCTCTGAGAGGCCATGACTTGCCCACTAAATTCACAGGGTTAATGAGCAGCAAAGCTGGGCACAGGGTAGCCTGCTGCCCCTGTGTGTGAGCACACCTGACATAGGTAATGGATGCCATGTACTCAGGAGCACACCTACCTGTGGGGGTACCCGCTGGAGCTCACCCAGCGGGGATTCAGCAGACTTAAGAAGCCAGAACAAATAATTTCTAATCCTCTTTTCTTCATTTTAACTCCTGGGAAAGAGAAGCCATGCTTTGGTGTTGAGCATGTGCTTGCATGTGTGTGTCTGGGGTGTGTGAGCACGTGTTGGAGGTGGGATGGGGAAATGGTGAGGAGGGGTTCCCTGGGAGTCCTGTCTCCTGGGAATGATAAAAACAGCTTCAAGAGGCGACTTTCCTGGGTTTTAAGATGACTGTCCCAGTCCCTAGTTTGCCATCTGCTGGCAGCCTGCCCAGCCCTGAGAAACACCTCTGTGTGCACATCTGTTTGCACATGCATGTGTGTGTCCATGTGGGACACGAGGGTATGCAGCCCAGGACCTAGCAGTGCTGATGTGATCATCAGGAATGCCACTTGGGGTGGAGGGTTATATGTTTTGCTTGGGCAAGTTTCTGTAAATGGCTTCGTGTCTGTAAAAAGGTTTGCAGCCGAGTCTTCTATAAAAAATACCAGGGGGAGGATTAATAGGTGGTGTCCCATTGAAGTTAATGGAAAAGTTATACTTCTACGGATTGTTTTCTAACTATAAGACTAATCCGTAGCCAACACACAAATTTAGAAAATCAGGAGAGCCTAATTTAAGCATTTAAAACATTTCAGTGGAACAGATGTAGCTCAAGTGGTTGAGCGCCTGCTTCCCAAGTACAAGGGCCCAGGTTTGATCCCCGGTACCTCCTAAAAACAAACAAAATAAATGAAAAAACCATCTCTCATTGGGAAGTGGATGTAGCTCAGTGGTTGAGCATCTGCTTCTCTTGTACGAGGTCCTGGGTTCAATCCCCGGTACCTCTTAAAAAAACAACAACAAACATTTAAAAACTCATTTGTAATCCCTCTGTACAGAGATCATTAAATTTTAGTTTTCCCAGAGCATATCCTGCCAGGCATTTTTCATGTGTGACTAAAGTCATCCAACGAATATATTGGGAACTTTCTTGCCTGCCGTTCCATAGTCTTCTCCCCAGTATCATCAAAGGACACCTTACATTCTGTGACATGGATGAGCTCAAGCAGACTTTCAGGTAATTTATAGTTTTAGCTTTTATAAGCAACCCTTGAGGCTAATCTCTCAGCACATCCCACGATGAAGTCCTTAGATTAGATTCCGAGAAGTGGAATCCCTGGCTCAAAGGTTACGCACCTTTGAGAGATTTCCAATGACACTTGCTGAATTGCTCTTTAGAAAGCATCTACCAGAATCTGCTTGTGCTGGTCAGGTATGGGAGAGTGCGCTTGATGATGGGAAGGGTTTTGTTTCTAAAGGGGAAGTTCGGGAGTTTATAAAGGGGGCCAGGGTGATCCCATCCCTTCTCCTGTGGTATGGGGTGGCAGAAGCAGGGACAGAGTGTCTGCCATGCAGTGTCCTTTGCCATCGGCTGACCTGGCCCTCGGGCCACCTGGCGCTCTGTGCCTGGGGCCACACCTGCCATCCCTGTGCAGCAATAGCACAGGGCAGGAGCTGAGTCGACACTGGCAAGCAGGCAAATATTTGCTGAATGGACCAGCGTTTGCTGAATGTTCGGAAGGTGGCTGATTGAACAAATGTTTGCTAAAAGAACACATTTGTTCTTGGAAAAGCTGCTGCTGATTCACCGGCTATTTGTCCTACTCTGGGTTCCCTGTTTTAGGCCCTAAGCTCCGAGGTCCCCCCAGCAGAGCTGCACGGGGGACGTGCGCACACTCGAGTCAAGCCATCCAGGCCGTGGGGCCTCGTCCTTGCCTGGCAGGGCAACTCCTGGAGGGTGGGCTGGCCTCCGTCATCTCTGCGACTCCAGGATACAGCACACACTCCTCCCCCTGCTGTGTTCCAAGAAATATCGGTGAACTGAATTAATGGCTTGATTTTAGATCCCTGCTCGTTTCAGCTTGGTTGACCACTAAATCCTAGCGTGGCCTGGGCAGGTTGCTCAACCTCTACACTTGCATTAAAATGAGCAGATTGGCCTCTTGGTTTTCCATCTTTTTTCTTTGAAGTAGAATTTTCTTTTCAAACAAATCCCACTCCTCAGTAGAACCCCTAGGGTTTCGTGGCACACGGTTTGAAAACCCCTAGACTTGTTTGGGTCTGAAATCTAGACTCGAACCCAAAGGAGCCATGGCTGGGCCTCTCATTGCTCAGCACCAGGAATTTCACCAAAACACAGAAGTTTTCAGGGAACCAGGAGGAAAGTGAGGCGTAAATGCCAAGGAGAACGTGGACTGCAGGTAAAAGTGCTGTGACCATGTTCTGGGTTGCATAATTGTGCTGCGGGCATGTAAGAGAAATCTTTGTTCATAGAACATGCACACTGGAGTTTGAAGGCAACGAGCAGCAGGATGTATACAGTCTACTCACAAAAGGTTCAGAAAAATATATATATGTGGAGAGAATGATAAAGCAAATATGACAAAATGTTCAAAACCAATGAATAGGCTAAAGACTCTACAGAAACTCTCACTATTCTTGCAACTTTTTGGTAGGTTTGAAATTATCTCAAAATAAGAAGTTTTTAAAAATTAATCCTTTTCAAATAAGTTTGGCAAAAAACCCACAAAAAAAGGACAAAAAATAATAATAAAAGAAAAAAAAATAAAAGAAAGAATAAAAAAAGAAAAAGAGAAAAAAACAACAAAAAAATAAACAAAAAAATTAAAAAATTAAAAAACCCCATAAAAACCTTAAAATAAAAAATGTAAAAATTCCTTATGAAAAAAAAAAAAAGAAAAGACCCACGGGCAGGGGAGTGAGTCTGCCCAGGCCTGATCAGACGCCTCCTTCCCTAAGGGGCGGGCGGCAGGGAATCCTCCTTTCCAAGGCAACTCACCGGCCAGTGCTGGACGCCCGGAGGCTGGGGCTTGGCTTCTTGCTGGAGCGCCCGCCACGGGCTGGTGTCCGCCATGTGCTGGCAGGACCCGCGGGGGCATTTTGCAAGTGAGTCCGACCTGTGGGTCTGCCCCATTCTCTGGCCTTGTGTCCCGGGAGGAGGGCGGTGAAGGTCCAGAAGGGACAGGTCAGGAATGGTCACGGCAGAGGGAAGGGGGCATGGCAGAGAAGAAGATGGGGGTCAGGGGACCTGCCGAGGCAGAAGCTGGGTACCACCTGGGGGGGATGTTGTTGAGAGGGATCAAGAGATGCCTCTGAGGCCTCTTCCAGCCTAGAGATAAGAAGGCTCAAGGATTCAGGGGGGTAAGACATGCCCCTGGCATGTGCACATGTGTGCAGGCATGCACACACACGTACGCACACACATGCATGCACACACGCACATACATGCATGCACACACACGTATGCACACACATGCATGCACACACGTGCATGCACGCACGCACACACCCATGCACATATATGCACGCACACACCCATGCACATACATGCATGCACACACCCATGCACATATATGCATGCACGCATGCACTCGGCCCCTGTTCCTCTTGCTCCCACCAGGGAAACATGGCTCCTGACATCGAGCACAAGGAAATAAACGTCTGGGCCAGTGTGCTCGAGAGCCCGCAGTCCCCACCACGCCAGCCCCAGGGACTCTGTGACAGGCACCAGCACGCACTGGCCCTCCACCCTTACCTGCCAGCCTGAACTCCAAGAAGCTCCGAAGGCCGTGGCTTTTCTGAGTGCGTGTGTCTGTAAAACCCAGCTTGAACTGTCACGAGGCTATTTATAGCCTTTATTTCGCCCCTTCCTGTGAGCAGTCACACATTTCCCTGCAGAGATATTAATGTGTTTACATACAGGGTGCTGCCCAGGCCTCACAGGGGTCACTATAAAATCTCTGCTCTACGTACCGAATTACCCTCCAAAAACAGAAACATCCTGAATTCTGAAACGCATGTGGCCCCAAAGGTTTCAGATAAGGGACTGCGTGCTCGCACTAGCTTCCAGACGGGATAGTGGGGGCGCACGCTGCAGCTCTGTGTGTGTGTGACGGCGTGATCCAGTGCCGTGGCTCGCCGTGTGCTGACTTGATCTCTGCCACCCGGCACCTGGAGGTCGGCCTTAAACAGCAGAAGGGGCTTTAATTATTATTTATTTTTTGGAAACGTCAATATGGCTGCTTGAAAAGAACAAAGCTCATCCTAGACACACTGACAGTTGTAGATAACACATAGGAGGAAGCGATAACCACCCATCTCCACTCAGCAGGACACGGAGAGGCCTGAAGCAGGGTCCTGACCACGTGCTGGGCCAGCTCAACTGCGCGACGCCCCTGCCCTGCGTCCCTGGCCTGCCTCTTCTGCCTGTGGGTTCCCTGTGGCTCTGGGCTCCAGCATCCATTCGCTCATTGGCTTCCGCAGTCATCCCCTGCTCTCTCGCTTCCATCGTCAGTTTTCTCCCCTCTACTTGATTATTCCTATCATCATACGAACAGGCTGTGATGTCATCTATCTCTCTATATTTTCTACATGGCCCCTCTCTGTAAATGCAACAGAACATACTACATGGGACAGGATCCTGGAAGAGCCAAGGGCGTTAGTGGAAAACCTGGTGAAATCAGAATAAAGTCTATGATCTAGCTAACAGTCTTGTACTGATGCAAACGTCTTCGTTTTGGCAAAGGACAGTGGTAACAGAAGACACTAACCTTAGGGGAAGCTGGCTGAAGGGTATCTGGGAACTCTCTGTACTATCTTTGCAACTTCTCTGTAAATCTGAAATGGTTCAGAAATAAAAAGTTTATTTTTCAAAAGCCCTCTTTGATCCCACATCCCCCTTCAGTGACTACCCCAAGTTTTGCTTCCCATTTCATCAAAACTCCCCACCCAGCTTTGACCCTGCTCACTGCCTATGCTTCCTCTCTGCTCATTCTTTCAGGAGCCCCCTCCAGCCAGGTCTTCATGCCTGTCACCTGAGACCTTGCCAAGGGTGCCGAGGGCCTCCGAGCCGCTAAATCCAATGGCCGGGTCTCAGGACTCAGTTGTCTCGCCCCTCGGCAGGGTTGTTGAGCCTCCCCTGCCTCTCAAAACGCGTCCCAGGCTCTGCTGCATCTTGCCTCTCCTCTCCCTGGATCTTCCTTCTCCATTTCCTTTGCTGAATTTTCCTTAGATCCCAAGTCTCTGAATGTGGTGTGGGTCCCAGGCTCAGTCCTTGGACTGTCCGTCAACATTCATTCCATGGCCGACCCCATCTGGGTCCTACCCACGGGCTGGCGTCTGTCCTCAGCCTGGGTGCCGTCACCTGAGCTGTGTCTCCATCTACTTCCACGTGGATGTCCGATAGGCCTCCACCACTGAACAGGCTCAAAACCCAGCCCGTGAATACTCTCCACCCCCACACTCACCCGTCTTTCCCATCACAGCAAATGGCAGCTCCATCCTTCTTGTTGCTCTGGCCCCAAACCTGAGGTCATCCTTGGCCTCTCTTTCTTTACATCCCATTGGTCAGCAAATCCCTTCACCTCTCTCCTCACAATACATCCAAAATGCGACCACTTCTCATCACCTCCACTGCCGCCACCCTGCCTGTCCAAGCCGTATCATCCCATGCTTGGGTGAATTCAATAACCTCCTGATCTCTCTGCTTCTGCCCTTGCCCCCTTCCATCTATTCTTGATACAGCAGCCAGAGAATCTTTTGAAAATATGTCAGATTAGGTTGTCCTCAGTTCTAAGAAATTTAATGACTTCCCATTTCATTTACATTGAGGTTCACTTCCTTACAGTTACTCTCAAGTTCGTACATGACCTGATACCCCATTTCTTTAACCTCGCCTCTCACCATTCTTCCCCTTTCCCACTCTGCTCGAGCCACACTGGCCTTCTTTCTGTTCTTCAAATATAGTGAGCATGTTCCTGCCTCAGGGCCTTTGCACATGACATTTCTTCTGCTTGGGATGCTTACTTTCTTCCAGTCTCTGCTCAAAGGTTACCCTCTCAGCAAGGCCTTTGCTGACCCTTCCTTATAAAATAGTAAGACCCCTCTTCTTTCCCAGTTTAGACTTCTCTGCAGCACTCCTCATTGGCTGTTGTACTATGTCTACTTGCTTATATGTTACATGTCTGTCTCCCTGATCAGACATTAAGCCCAGAAGGCAGGAGCTCAATTTTGTTTTCTGCTGGAAACCCTAGTGCCTAGAATAGGCCTGGTGGGGAGAGATTTTTTAAAAATCTGCTTTCATGACCTTAAGGAGGAAAAATAATCCCTTGCTGGGCTGAATGCTGCCTGAAATATTGGAAGGCCTTGCCTGTGGCCATATGGGGCTAAGGTAGGCTAGCCAGCTGGGCTCTGGGCTCCACCATCTCCCTGGCCACCCCATGTGACTCCTCCTGCAGGTATGCATGTGTCCTGTTTGTGTGTACATGCACTAGGGTATTTGGTGGCTGCAAGGTCCAGGTGTCCCCATGCTTGCTGGATGAGCCCCGTGTCTACCCAAAGGATCCCTGTGACTTCCCAGGGAGAGAGTGGGTCTGGGATGGAGGTCCACCCCTCTCCTCTCCCACCTACCCCAGCCTCTTTGGCTGGCTGCAAACTCTGGCCTGGTCAAGTCTGGAGAGAGGGGCCAAGCCCAGGCCTGGGCTACGGGTGGGACCTAACAGGGGCTTGGGTGGGGGCTGCTCCAGGAGAGGCTGTCCATCCCCTGGTGCCCCTCCAGTTATAGGTCTGGACCACCCACCCAGTGCTCGGGCCCCTGCTTCCAGTCCCCAACAGAGACCCCCACCGGTGTGTGCCCACCTGTCTGCCTCCCTCCTTCCTTCACTCTTTGTCTCTGTGCTGCTTCCCGTTGCATTCACTCCTCTTTTGCACGCCGCTTCTCTCCCCTGCTGCTTCTGAACCTTTCTTCCAGTCTCCTTCTCCGCCTTGCTCTCTGCCTCCACCTCTCCCTGGGCCTCTCTGTCCGTCTTCCTTTCTCACTGTGTCCCTCTCTTCGAGGGCCCCTTTGTCTTTGAGTCTGTGTCCTCGCCTCCTTTCTCAAAGCACGTCTCTTTTGAGCCCTCCCTCTGCCTCCGTGTCTGCGACTTTCTCTTTACTTCTTTTGGCCCTTCTCCCTGGTCTGTGTGTCCGCCTCGCCCGCTCGTCCCTCCGCCGCGCCTGGCCTCGCTGCCTCGTCTCTTCCTCTCCCGGCCTCGTCTGTCTCCCCATCACCCTGTCTGTCTCTCCCTCTGCTTTCCGGGAAGGCAGCTGTGATTTACGAGCTGCGGACAGGGCCAGCTGCGGGTGCGGGAGGTCCTGATTACAGCTTCCCGGAGGAAGCAGCCTGCTCGGGGATGGCAGGGTGACAGCGTTTACACAGAGCAGCCCCGGGCTCGGAGCGCGGCTGTCAGCCCCAGACGGATGGAGTGCCGGAGAAGGCCCATTACTTCATTCACACCTCGGCGGGCAAACAATAAAACACTTACACACGGCCCTGGTGGCGGGCGGGGCGGCAGGGCCTCCCCAGAACGTTCCCAGCCTGGCCCGAGGGTCTGGGCCTCTCTGATGGAAAGGGGAGTGGGCAGGGGGGCAGGGGCCACCCCAGGGAGGTCCACCAGACCCACACTCTGGAGGAAGCCTCGGACCTGGCTCCCAGCCTGGGCTCGGTGCCCTGGGCCAGCCGCTTTCCCCTCTCTGGGCCTCAACGTCTTCACCTGAGAAATGGGATAGAAAGCACACACCAGATAAATGAGGTGAAAAGCACGTATAGACTGCAGAGTACCATACGAAATAGAGTGTTATTATCAATATTAATTAGTGATAATATTCATCTTATTTTCCCAGGTAGAAGGGAAGGAGGCCAGGATTCTAAACCTGACCTGTGAAAGCAAGCTTCCACAGCGTGGGGCATCTTCTGCAAGGCTGCCATCTGATGGGCAGAGAACTATAGAGTTGGCAAAGCTCCCCCCTTTCTGTCTGTTGCCCCCCACCCTTCCTTCAGGCACCAACTCCTGAGTCTTCATTCTCGTGGAGGTGAAAGTGACTGCTAACAGCTACTGACATGCAGCTGCCCCCAACCCCTGCAGGAAGCTACCTTTTACCAAGGAACCAAGCTGCCCATTAAAGGAGCACCCACCCATGGTGGGATTTCAGGCACCGTCCATGTGTGGGGAGACTGGGGTGGGGATGATTTTGCTCACTTGTAAGTGACCCTGTGTTGCCAGGAAATGAAAGAGGAGTGGGAATATCAGTTACGGCACATGTGTGCAAGACGGGCACTGGGGCCATGGCCAGCATGCGGCCAAGAACCTCGAGCCCACCCTTTCCAGGTGCCAGGCCGGGGTGGCCATCTGTCCATCCATGGCTTCATTGACAACTCCCCGCGCTCTACCAGGTGGGCATGGTAGCCCACATTTTACAGCCAGGGAAACTGAGGCTTGGAGAAATGAAGCAGCTTATGAGGAATGGGACTGGGATTGGAACACATCTCCAGAGCTCATGTTTATTCCCTGGTGGGGAGAAACAGTGGGTGGAGTCTGGGGCTGGGGTGGTGGAGAAACAGTGGGCGGGGTCTGGGGCTGGGTCCCAAAGCTGGCGTCACCACTTTCTGGCTGTGTGACCTTGGGCAAGTGGTCAACCTCTCTTGGGCTCAATTTTCTCATCTGTAGAACGGGGGAGATTGATAGTGATGATCTCCAAGGATGTCCATGAGGATTAAATGAGATCATGCATACAAAGTGCTAATAGTAATGCCTGGAACACGTAGCTCGCATTCAATAAATGCAAGGCCATGATTAAGGCCAAACTCGTCCCTCCACGAGCCTCAGGCCAGTCCCCGCATCCTGCACCTCTCTGATCCTTGACCCCACTCTGTTCATCTCTGGTGTCCATTTGGCAGCGGTCGTTTTCAGGGTCAAGGTGGGAGGTTGAGTGTGTGCAGCACAAGGGTTGGCCCACGAATAGTCTTAACTCTAGGAATAAAATCCTTCACTCCTAATTCCACCCCACCCCACCCCCCAAAAAGCCTCTGCTCAAATCTGACTGAGGAACAAGGGGGCAGCAGAAGCCAGCGAACCAAAGTGTTAATCCATTTCTTTTCTTATATTGAACCGACCAGTTGGTGTAATCACACATCCAGCACAGTCAAGAGCAGAGAGACCTGCATTTCAATCAGGCACTGCCAGAAACTGGGCATGTAAATTAACTAATTCTCTTTCCTTTTAGGAGCCTCAATTTTCCCATCTGCCAAATGGGGCTGATCATACCTACATTAAAAGTTGGTTGTAAAGATTAAAAGAGATAATGCAGATAGGGTGACCATTAAACCAAAAGATATTTACTGAGCACCTATTATGCACTAAGAAGTATTCTAGACATTGGGATACGGTGATGAGCAAGACAAGGAGTCTGCCCTCGGGAAGATCAGTTTTGGTGAGGGAGACAAAAGAGATCATTTCAGATGTGGGCAGGGATATGGAGGAGAGGGAATGAAGAAGCCTGACCCGGGGGCAGGACGGCCAGGGAAGGCCTCTCTGCACCGTCACTTCTCTTTTCCTACCTAATTGTGAGGGCCCCATCCTCCCAGGGGTTGCTTTTCCCACAGGCAGCCAGCCGGCAGGGTGGGCACAGACCCCTCCTCCGGTGCTGCTCTCCTCTGTCCCTGCGCCCAGGGCTGCCCTGACCAGGCTCTTTCGCAGCAGAGGCCCAGGACAAGAGCTGTCCTCTGGGGTCTTCTGGCATCTAAGGGCTCCTCCCTCCCCAGTGCAGCCAGCTCCTGCCCCAGCCCCACCCTGCCTGAGGTATCCAGCCAGGACCCCTGGAGAGGGCATCCGCCACCTCAGCTGGGGTCACAGGGCAGAGTTCACACAGAGGGTACGGCAGATAGAATTGCTGTGGGCTGGAGTCCAGTGAGTGTCACGGCTGGTGAACGTGGAGGCCTCAGCGCACATGGGTGACTGGACAAGACTGCCCGATGGCCTCGAGTGCCAGAGCTGATGGGTGTGTCTTGCCTCTAGGAAAGGACAACAGCTGCAGAGCAGCTGACTCCACCAGCATCTCTGTCCTTCTGAAAGCAAGCCACGGAGGCCCAGGAAATGACCCTCCAGCTAGAGAAATTAAACTGTCCACCCAGACGGCTCTGGACCCCAGGGCAGGGCAGGGGCCATGGCTGGGGCAGCTTTGCTCTTCTGTTCTGAACTGAGGAGTTAAGGAACATGAGCTGGAGATTGCTGGGCAGAGGCGAAAAGGGGGAAATACTTACCTCCCTTAGGCTCAGTCAAAGAAGGCTTCCTGGAGGAGGAGGTATTTTACAGTTATTATTTTATAATAATAAAAGATGGCAATTCTAAGTACCATCCAGTGAGAGCACACTAACGGCCATGTTCTGTGCAGGGCCCAGGCTCATTGATCTCTTTATTCCACCTAACAAGCTCAGACGCAAGCACCACCAGAGGCCCCCACTGCAGACGGGGAAACTGAAGCTCAGTGAGGAGCAGGGACTATTCTGAAGTCTCCGGTGGGCAGGGTCAGAGCTGGGATTCGAATCCAGGCTTGTCAGTCTCCAAGTCCACGTGCTTAGCCACCACACCACAGGGGTGTCCCAAGTTCAAGCAGCAGCCTGGGAGAGAGGATGTGAGATTCAATGCTGGAAGGGCCCCCCTCCTCCCCTTACCCACATCACCTATGGTGCCCCCCACCCACCCCTATCCACCTCTGCCCCTGTGAGCTCTGGGGCAGGCTGGGTCCTGAGAACTCGTTCCCATAGGTGTGGGGAGGACGGAGTGTGGCAGCCAGAGACACAGATTCTGAGCAGCTGCCCTTAGTGATCTCATCTTTTCTTCATGGGTGCACGCACAGAGATGCCATCCACCAATCCACTCACTGGTGACCCCTCTGACGGGTGTTTGTTGAGCATCTATCAGGCTTTCACACTCTGATACACATGCAGACCAAGGGTGAGAGGGTGGGTGTGGTGAGGGCAGGGTCCCTGCCCTCAAAGAACCCAGGATCCTTGGGAAGCAGAAACACGTGCTCAGAAAGCTACGCTGGAAGGTGAATTTTGTTCATGGAAATGTTACAAGAGCTCAGAAGGGGTGGAGGGCCCAGTGGCCGGGGGGCTTCTGGAAACGGGGAGTGGGCCTTAAGAAAGCACTTGAGGAAGTTTCTGGCCTCTTCCCACGTGCAGACACCCCTGATGCTCCTGACTGCTTGTGACTTGTGGGGGTGCTCCCTGCTCTCTGGGTCTGCTTGTAATACTCCCCACCCCTGGCCCTCTGGCCCACCTGGAACATGCCTGTCTCCTTCAAGGGCCTCATAGATGGCCCCTCTTTCCCTGGCTTGCCCCATCCCTCCTGCTTCCTTTGCAAAATTAGAGGCTCCACCCTCCATGGTCATCTTACTGATCACTCAGAAATCTGATCATCTATATAGGTGAGGATTCCAGAAATAATGTATGTCAAGTCCTTACTCAGCACAGGCCTGGCACACCAGGCACACAGTAGGACAGCAAAAATTATTATTGCAGTTGATGCTAATGAGCGCTCAGTAAAATTTTTAATTAAGTGGAATTCAATGGCTGGGTGGAAGCACACCCCTTGAGCAGGTGGGAGGACCCAGGAGAATCGGGGTAGGGCGCTCGCCAGGAAGGGAGGGGACCTGCAGAGAGGCAGCCGTAGGCGGCCTGGACTGGTGCAAAGAGCTGGGAACACAGATGCCCGATGGAGGGGCCAAGGGGGAGGAGGAAGGAGGGAGGCTGTGTGATCCTTCACTGAGATGGATGGTTCCAGCAACAGCCCTGACAGGTAAACAGTGGGGCTGGGGCCAGACAGGGCCCTGCCTTGCCCCTGCCTGGCTCTGCGCTGGTGACAACTCCTGTCGAGGCTTGATGGGAGGCTGCTGGTTGCTCCTGCCCCCTTGGCCCTGCTAGGGGGTGGGGAGTCTTGCCCAAAGTTGGGGGCCCAGGGCTACTCCGTTGACCCCACTGTATAAGAAAGTCCCTGGGGAAGATCAAGAGGGACCCTTGCTTTCCCTCTACCTCCCCAGCAGCTCAGGTGGACCCAGGTCCTGCCTCAGCCTCTGTGCTTGTCAATGCCCTCCTCCTCCAGGAAGCCCCCTTGACCTCCTTTACCCCCATGCTCTATCCCTCTCCCCACTCCAACTCCCCCTATGGGAATCGATGCTTTTCCCAGGGAATCACTCGACACTTGCATTAGTGTTTGTACAACTGAAGCCCAGCTCTGCCCTCGCTGGCTGTGTGGCCCCATCGGCGGTCGCTCACCTACCTCACAGGGAAATGAGATGGATATTCTTTAGGGCAGGTTTTGATCCTGGATCTGCCACTTCCTGACTTTGAATCTCTGTTTCTGTGTCTGGCAAATGGGGACCTCCCAATGCCCAGGTCACACGTTTGTGTGAGGGTAAAGTGAGGCACTTGCGTAAGGGCTCGGGGAGACAGCGCCAACACAGCCCCTGGGCAGGGCTCAGGTGCGAAGGTCCTGCTCCGCCTGGGTCAAGGGCAGAGATTCTGAAAGGATGGCGGCGGCCCAGCCTTGCCGCTCTTTCCCCTACAGCCCTAATGGCCCCAAGATCTCTGCCTGCGTTTCTACCACCTGCAGTGTTTTTCACTCAAGAAGCATCTTTTTTTGTTTGCCCCATTTGTTTCTTTGCATATTGATGATTGTTTAAATAGTCTAAAGATACTCTGGCTAAATTTGGGGGTGGTTAATAGGTATCTCTTAACTTTGTAGTGCTACATGAATGACGGGCTTGTTTGGCTTTGGGGTACGTGTTCTATTACAATTTATTTAAATTCCTTTGGAACTCTTCAAAACAATGTCCAGCTGTAAACATTTTCAGATCCAGTCATCAAAATGTAATTTTAGTTAATTACATTTAAATTGTATTGCTACTTGAGATAAATTCTCAGTTTTGATTTTAGCTTCAGGACAACGGAAGAAACCAAAACTATCCCCAAACAGGGAGTCGTGGTAACTGGTGATTTGCACAGAGGGTCTGATCTGGGGGTATTGCTGAATTCCTGGAGGGAGCTGTGGGACGACCCCGTGAAGAATCAAAACTGGGGGCCAAAGGGAAGGGCTGCTGCAGTCTCCAAATTGTCCCCTCATCTGTGTGTGTGTTGGGGGAGTTGGATATGGGTGTGAAAAGAGTAGGTCCAGGTCACTTAGGTAGGGGTAGAGACAAATCAGATCTCAGCAGAACTGAAGCAGCACCTTCCATGTCAGTCTTCCGTCCTGTCCATCCATCCATCCATTTACCCACCCACAATTTCATCCATCCAACCCATCCATCCACTCAATCACCCATCCATTCATCCTCCCACTGATTCATCCATTATTTACTCCAGCCCTCTCTTCGTCCATCCATCCATCCATCCATCCATCCATCCAGCCAGCCAGCCAGCCAGCCAGCCACCTTTCACTTACCCACCCCAACAACCACACCCGTCCGTCCATCTACCCACTCACCTGTCTACCTAGCCAACCAAGCACCCATTTACCTATTCAGTGAATAAATAAAAGAAGGGGGAGAAATTAAAGGAACAGGCAGCTTGAGGATTTGACAGAAGAATGTGTAGCTGCAACTGGTGAGTGAGAGTGAAGAGAGAGAGAGAGAGAAAGAGAGAGAGAGAGAGAGAGAGAGAGGGCTGCTCTAGGAAATAGCAGGGACCAGGCCATGCCGGGTCTTGTGGGCTACAAGGTGAGAGTTTGGGGCCTGAGGCTGAACGGTACCAAGATGCCTAATGAAAGTCTTCCATCTGTGCCTCTGCCCCTGCAGGTGGAAGCTCTACCCTGGCACCCTGTTCTCAGCTTGTACCCCCGGTGGTGGGGGTGTGCAGGTGGGGTGGCCTGGAGGGAGGGCATGTGCTCCCCGTCAGGCGCCACTGCCTCTGGCCAGCAACCTCACCCCCCACAAGAGGATGGGAGGGTGGTTGAGAGCGAATCAGGAAACATCCCCTCGCTCCCTCTTGTCCTCACTTTGTTCCAGAAAAGTCTTTCAGGCTGATGTAAAGTACCAGGCACACAGTGAGAGCTCCTTCATCTACAAACATTCTCAGAGCAGCCCCTGAGTGGCTGGCCCTGTGCCCCACGGTGCTAGAGGACAAGCCAGCTGGGTTCAAGGCCGGGCCGAGACACTGACCCACTCTCCCCTGGAACCCCATGTCCCCTGGCCTTCAGTGAAAGCAGGAGCAGCAACTCCAGAGAAGAGAGTGAGTGCTGGGGCTCTGGCAGCCGCCCCTGGGATAATCTCTCTATGCTGCGACAGGGAATATCCCAGACTCTGCAACGGCTGTCTTCCCACCCACTTGCTCATTTAACAAGCATTTGCTGAGTGTAGGTCCTGGCCTGCCTGAGCGTGGGGGTCCCGGCTGGGGACCTTGGGCCTCCGACTGGCCTGGACACCTGGTTCACAGAGCCTGGGGCTGGGGAGTG
This sequence comes from Cabassous unicinctus, assembly GCA_029593785.1. Taxonomy (NCBI): domain Eukaryota; kingdom Metazoa; phylum Chordata; class Mammalia; order Cingulata; family Chlamyphoridae; genus Cabassous; species Cabassous unicinctus. The sequence continues at coordinate 91 of JAQZBX010072426.1, read as the reverse complement.
AGAAGTGGAAGTGGGGGTGGAAGATGTTGTCCCAGACAGACAGACAGAACTGAGACAGCCCCCAAAGTTAGTCACCGTTTCAACTTTTCAC
>JAQZBX010072425.1:0-15072 GCA_029593785.1 Cabassous unicinctus | reverse complement strand
CTCTCTATACATGCAATCATTCACTAAGTTCCCACTATTACCTGGAGGGGTGGATATCACTATTCCCATTTTGCAGATGATGAAACCGAGGCCCAGAGAGGTTACATACTAGCCTCACAAATGCCCTTCTATCCAAATTTTCCTTCAATTCAATGTCTTTTCCTAAGAAATAACTAAGTTGCTCAACCCCTTGTCTCTACTTTAAGCTGGGAAACTGGCCTGGGCAGATGAAACCTTTAGATCTGGGGAGGCAGGGAGGGAAAGGGTGCTGGGTCCTCTGCTCAGTGAGATGGGCAGCAGGATGGAAAGCACCCACTGATGCCAGACAGGCCCAGGTTCACTGACGTTCCCGCTCTGCTGTGTGATTTTGAATGAGTTCCTTGCATTGACATCTCTGAGTCTGTTTCCTTATCTGAAAACGGGGCCAAATAGAATTGTAGAATTGTTGTGAAAATCCAAACCAGGTAAAGTGTTAGAACAGTGCCTGCCACATAGTAAGTATCAGCCGCAGTAGTAATAGAATTTGTTCTTCTCTTTAGTACAGAGGCCGTACTTGGAGGTGATCAGTGTTCAGCAGAGGGGTGAGGTGGGTGGGAGGGGATCTGGATAAGCAGCCTCTGGGTTTGGTTTGTCTTGTCTTCCCACCCCGACCAGCTCTGTGTTGCTCCCCGTTTGTTCCAGGTGGTGGCAGTGTATCCCTTTGTGGCCAGAAGCAGCCATGAAGTGAGTCTGCAGACAGGCCAGCCGGTCACTGTCCTGGAGGCCCAGGACAAGAAGGGGAACCCGGAGTGGAGCCTCGTGGAAGCGAACGGACAGAGGGGATACGTGCCTTCCAGCTTCCTGGCCAGGGCGCCGAGCCCGGCTCCGTGGGGCTGGAGTCTGCCCTCCTAGGGGGCCCTCTTGGAGGTTACATTGCCGCTGGCATGGGGAAGACTGGTGGACCGTGACCCTGGGAGGGCAGAGGAACAAAGAGGAGACGGGTGTGGAAGGAAGGGTGAGGTCAGGGCTGGAGGAAGAGCCCCCAGAGGCACATAAAGAAGTGGCTCCCACCCGGGGTCCCAGCCGACCCGTCAGGACGTGTACACGGCATATGGCCAATCTTCCCTTTGCCCTGACCCGCGCCTGCCCATGGAGAGGTTACCCAGGTGAAAGCCACCTGTCTGCTGGGTGGTCTCAGGGAGGGGGCTGGGGAAAGTAAGAGCACCTGGCCTGACAGTTCACTTCCTAGACATGCTAGCAGGAGACACTATACCTGAGCGGTCATCTTTTATTTCTCCATGGTGGGAGCTGAGCTATCTTGGCAGTGAACTGTCGGGCACTCTCACAAGCGGGGTGCTGTGGGTTTGCTGGTGCGGTGGTGGCAGGGTTCCCAGAAGATTCTTGGCTGGGCACTGGGCGTGGTGCAATCAAGTCACGGGTCTGGAATGCACGTGGGCCAGTGCAGAGGCTGTTCCTGGGAAGAGGGGATTTTGAGGGTGTGTTGGGCGGGGTGTGTGCAGCTGTTGGCCTAGCTGTACACTGTAGCTGCTTTCTCTGGAGGAGGAGACAAAGCAGCATGCAAATTGTGGAGGAAGCTCTGTGAAGTAGATGATTAAAAGCCTTCTGGGTGGGGGAGGTTAGCTAATGTCTTAGGTAGGTTTCCTGTTTCTGGGTGGAAGGGGAGCCAGGGGGAAATCCCCGGTGGCTTCAGGAAGGCGCCGGAGCAGCAGAGGCTGGGATAACAGTGGGCTGTGGGGCCTTGGATGTATGACACAACCTCGGGTTTCCCATCCATAAAGCCCACTCTCACTGAGTTGTGAGAATGACTCGAGGCTAAGCATGAGGAGGCTCCTTGTAAACTGTGAAGTGAGTACAAAATGTAGATTACCACTGGTAGGAGGTGGGTTGCGCCAGGTGTCCCCTGGCCCAGGCTGCCGCTCCCTGCTCCAGGGCCAGTGAGCACATTAACGTCAACACGGTGCTTTTTCCTATGAACCCAGCTACTTCCTCAGGAGCCTTCTGAATACTGTATTCTAAAACCAACCACCACCAAAAAGAAAAAGATGAAAAATAAAAAAAATACTGTGCTCTAGGTCACCAATCTCTTGGACTTGATAACAAAATCAAACCTATTTGCCATCCCTCCCCTGAACCTGAAAATTGACACCCCTCAACAAAGTTTTGGTTCAAGGAAGACGGACCCATTGGAGCAATTTGGGGTGCAGTTGCTGTTGGATCATCGTCATGTCTAAGTTGTTGGTTTGGGCTAAAAGCCGATGTGAGAGTCACAGAAGGGAGAAATGGAGATCCAGCATGGGCTTTCATACAAATTACAAAGTTTGAAACTGAAACCAGCCCAAGTTAGAGTGTGTGTAAAAACAGATGGCAGTTTGGACTTATTTCCAAGAACGTTTCTGTGTATTATAACTGTAGTGCCTAAAGCCATTAGCTCTGGTTTTTGAAGGGCCTTTAAGAATTATATACATGTCTGTGTCAGACGGTTTGTAACTTACCTGCTCCGGACTTGTTAAAGCATGAATATTTTGCATATAAGACAAGAGAAACTCGGGCCCCATAATCCCTTTCCCAGCTCCAAATCTGGATTCATTTTGCTTTCTCTTTCCTGCTCAGATTTCTTATAAAAATAGGAAGCATAGGGGAGCAGAAAATAAAATAGGCCATCCATCTGTGGGTTCCACAAATGCTTACTGAGTACCTGCTGGCTGCTAAAAGCGATGGGCTCTGGCTCAGCGCTCCTCAGTGCGGCTGCTGCCCTCAGTCGCCTGGGGAGCTTTAAGCTACACCGAAGCAGGACCCCATCCCAGAGATTCTGAGGTCATTGGTTGGAAGTGTGTGTGGCCTGGGCCCAGGAAGGGGCTTCTAGTGTGCAGTCAGGGTTGAGGACTTCTGCTCTGGAGATGCAGTAGTGGATGCCTGAGATAGACCTGGGGTCAGAGATGGCTGTGTGTTAAGAGCTAACCTGGGCCCCACTTGAGCTTTGTACTAGATGTTTTGAAAGGCCTCTGCTTTAGAGGTGGTTTGAAGCAGGATAGCCCGTTCTGTCAGGTCCCAGAATGTATATTTATTAAGTGCCATTAAAAGGGAGCTGAACACAAATTGGATGTTCTTGTAGGCATAAGGGAGAGAACTGAAATATACTCAGAATCAAGTCTATCTCATGAAGGGCAAATAAAAACGTATTCAGTAGCATGTGGGTTATAGTTTCTCATAGACTAGGGGATGAGATTAAAAGTCACTGAAGGGTGAGAAAATGCATATTGAGAAGATGGAGAATGGCCTGAATCTTCTCCAGGGAACTCTGTGTAATGTGCCTTTGCCCCCCGAATGCCTGGAACCACTGCACTGTGTCTTATTTATTTCACTGTTGGACTGTCACATGCTAAACTTGCTAAGCTATTTGCCTCTGAACTGAGCAGGAGTCTGGGAAGTTGATGACTGATTCACAAGTGTGCCCCCTTTCTCCCTGTGATGGAGCCAGACCTTGTTAACCCTTTGGGCTCCAACCCATTTTGGAACGTGAGGACCATAATACAATAGCAAAGAAAGATGAATGAATTCTTGGTTAATACAATGAGCACTAGCTCAGTGAGTAACTGATGTGAATTGCTGGGAATAAAGGACATCAAAGATGAAAATGTCTCTGGAATTTGTGTGGCAGTCAGATGTCTAGGTATGCTGTTTATTCATTGAACCCTTGCTATATATATAAATGGCACCCTGTTCATTCATGTGTTCATTTAATAAGTGTCTACTATGTACTCTGGTGCCTCCAGGGCCTGGCCTTAGCTGCTAGGGGTAGAGCAAGAAATCACACAGATGGGGGCCCAGTTCTCCCAGAGCCTGCAGTCTAGTGAGGACAACAGGCATGTAAGCAGTCAATTACATGCAGTGTAAGTGTTAGCATTGGGCAATAATAGGTGCCATAGGAGCCCAGGGACTGGGCCAGCCTCTGACCTAGGCTTGGGGGCTAAGGAGGAAGCAATAGCCAAGCTGAAGCCCAGTAGATGACGGGTTAGGTGAAGGTGGCAGGGAGGGTGATGCAAAGGACCAGAGATGAGAGTTTGCATGGCACATCGGGAAACTGCAGTGCTGTGCAGCTAGAGCTCCACTCTAAGTTAGAGTGGTCAGCGTAATGTGAGGGCATTGGGGAGCCTCTAAAGGGTTTGCTTTCTTTAAAGATTTATTTTACTTATTTATTCCTCCTCCCCTTGTTGTTTGCGCTCACTGTCTGCTCTCTGTGTCCATTTTCTGTGTGCTGTCTGTGTCTGCTTGTCTTCTTTTTTGGAGGCACTGGGAATTGAACCTGGGATCTCCCATGTGGGAGAGAGGCACTCAATCACTTGAGCCACCTCAGCTTCCTGCTTTGTTGTGTCTCTCATTGCCTTTCCTCTTTGTGTCCCCTTGTTGCATCATCTTGTTGCATCAGCTCACTGCACCTGCCCATCATGCCAGCTCGCTGTCTTGCTTGTCTTCTCCAGGAGGCACTGGGAACCGAACCTGGGACCTCCCATGTGGTAGATTGCTTGAGCCACATCCACTTCCCTCTAAAGGGTTTGAAACTGAGGAGTGACCTGACTAGAGATATATTTTAGGAAGATCTCTAGGCTTTGGCTGCATGCCTGACATGTCCAGAGGCAACTGCTCACTTCATGAGGGCAGGGGACTCTGATCAATCCCAGAATCTCCCTAAGCATCTGTTAGGGGGCCTCACATGATAGAAGTTCAATAAATATTGCCTAGATAAATATCCCAGTGGGAATGGAAACACAGCCCCTGCCTTTAAGGAATCTCCAGGCTAGTTAGGAAGACAATACAGATGAGCCACAGGTAGTCACCTGGCCCCCTAGGGGTGCTAGGAACCAGGCACTCAGACAATAGAGAGATTTGGGAGGGCTGAGGTGGTCAAGAGAGGCTTCCTGGAGGACGTGGGGCTGGTGTGGGGCCTTGTGGGACAAGTTAGTGAGAAAGCAGAGGCAAGAGAGAAGTCTTCTCAGGCCTGGAAAGGCAGCATAGTGGAGTGAAAAGTGCCTAGCACTTGGCCTTAGAAAACCTTAGTACAAGGCCTACTTGACCATAGGCAAATAGAAAATTCACTTATCATGGACTCATTAGGTGAAGAAGTTTGATGAGGATCCCAGCTTATCCTGCCCTCTGCACTCAGCCCAATAGCACTCATTGTAGAGTTCTAGCTTATCTTAAGGGGCCTTTGACTCCCTCCACTAGGACCTAACTCCTGGCGTGGAAGTCATTTTAGGGCCTACTGTGGTGGAACAGAGCCTATAATGCCCTTGGCCAGGGCTCCGGAAGGACCTGGATTCCACTCTTAGCAACATTACAAGGAGCTGGGATTCTAAACAATCCATTCATTGAATCTCACTCATCTGTTTATTTGTTTTTCCAATTAATTTTTATTGAGATATAATTCATGTGCCATAACATTCACTTTTTTAAAGTGTACAATTCAGAGGGGTTTAGTTTTTAGTTCTGTTTTTTTTTTTTAATTAATTAATTAATTTATTTGAGGTACCAGGGCCAGGGATTGACCCCATGACCTCGTATATGGGAAGCCAGAGGGCTACGCCATCTCTCCCGAGTTGATTTTTTCATTTGTTTGTTTTGTTTTTGCTTTTAGGAAGTACTGGGGATTGAACCCGGGACTTCATACATGGGAAGCAGGCGCTCAACCACTTGAGCTACATCTGCTCCATAGTTCTGTTTTCTTATCTGTAATTTCTGAACTTGCCTTTTCTGTTTTCTCATCTGTAAAATGGGTACGACAATTCCTGTTCTCACAGGGTGGGTGAGAGGATTAAATGAGACAATGAACGTGAATGGTCACACATAACTTTAGAGCTTCACTTTGATGAGCAATTCTGAGACATGTGAACTATGACCACCAGATGGCAGCAGGGTGCTAGCAATAAGCTGAGGGAGAGGGTGGGAGGTGCCATTGGGGTCAAACTGAAATGCCCAGGGTGTTGGGCAGGTAATGCAAATGAGAGGAAGGGCCAGGTGAAAGGCATTAAGGAGTGGTAGGGACTGTGTTGGACCTGAAGGTACATACTCCGTCAAGGAACTGCAGCTTCTTGGCTCCAACAGTTGTTACCACATCCGAATGGGGCCCAGTGGACCCAGAACCTCTGGGGGAAAGCGGGGATGGGGCTTCTGACCAGGGAAGAGGCTGCTGGTCCTGATTTTGGGGTCTCAGGGCTTTCAGGGACATCAGCAGGGCCTCTGGCCTGGGAATAGATCAGTGTATGAATAGCAGTAACCACAGCTCCTATCCACTACTCACAGGAATGTTTGAGGATTAGGAGGGAATCAACTTTACTTGCTTAGCCCAGTGCTTCGCACATAGGAAGCTCTCAAAAGCTGCAAGTGAAAAAACAAAAACAAAAACAAAACAAGTATAAATCTCAACACAGCCAGCCATTATGGACCTCGTTCTGCAGGTATTTCACAGGACAGGCTAGTGTAGCAGTTGGTATTGGGCGCCAGACCTCTCCCCTGGGGTGGGCCCAGGGCTAGGGAACACAGATCCAGCTAAAAGAGGGTGGAACCGGATGAAGGAGTCTTGCGATTGGGAGAGTATGGCTATTCCGGGGCACCCTCCCCGGGGGTGTGGGGGGACGCAGCAGTCATCCAGCAGGCAGGCAGAGTCCCAGTGAAGCACTTGGGTACTGGCTTTGCTAGCATCCAGGAAGGACAGAGATAAAAGTCAGGTGAGAGAGTGGCCAGCAAGGTCCCAGTCTTTGGGTTGAAGTTCAAGGACAAGGCTTTGGGGACTCAGGGATCAAGCCCATTAAGGAGATGGAGAACATGGCAGGAGACAGGATTGAGAACTGGGCACCAGGTCGGGGTCCAGCCAGCAGCCCAAGGGACTTCATACTGAGCCCTGGGTACTGGCCTAGAGCTGCTTAAAACCCTCCCATTTGGGGAAAGGATTGGTCCTAGGGACCAAGGTGGGCTGGTCCTGAGAGAGGTCTGGGGGATGAAGACGGAGGGGGTCTGGCAGGAGCCCAGACTTCACAGGCAGAATGCCTGAATTCGAAACCCCTGCTCCACACTTAACAGCTGTTTGACCTTGTTAAACAAATTACTTAATCTCTCTGAAACCTCACGTTCCTCTTTGTGGGTAAACCAGGAAATAGCCCTACCTCAAAAGGTTGTTGGGATGTCTAAAAGGGATAAAGCATGGAGGCATTTGGCACCATATCTGGTACGTATAAGTGCTTAAGAGATGATTGCTTCTTGATCACAAGCCAATTTTGCTCCCTCTTCCCTCAGTATTCCTTCCAGACTTAGCAGGCAGTGATCCCATGGCAGAGTTTTCCCTTCTCTGGGCTAATACTCCCTTGTCTTCAGCCTTTCCCCTATTGCCTGTGTTCCTGACCTTTCGCCACCTGGAACTCTCTGAAAAATACCCCCTCACGGCATGAACTCTTTCAAAACTGAAAGCAAGTATATGTCTTAAGAGGCTAAAGGTTGTTCCTTTGTGAACATAGACTGTGTCCTCGAATACTCTCTGGTGATTGGAGTCGGCCATCTTGAATTACTTCAGTCTCTCAAGACGCTTTCACCAACTGCTGACAGTGCAGTTGTAGAAGCCTGGCTGCTCTGGTGGGAGTTTTGTGAGTATACCTATCTCCTGCTTTTTTTTTTTTCAAATTTCTAAAAAACATTTTATTTCAAAAATTTTATCCCCATTTAAAAAAAAACCATAAAATAAAAATACAAACACAATGACACACAAATGCACACACAAAGGAATTGCACGTGTACTCACCCTCTTTAACAATGGGAAGAATCTCAACATTCTCTTCATCTTCCCTCCTCCCCCACCCTCGCTGTCGCCACCTTCCAGGTCAGAGATTCCAAGGTAGGATACTCCACTTAAGAGCTCATGTGTCCCCCACCTCCACCCTGAGAATCAAAGCCACTAACCTAAAACACTTTGTCTAGATTTTCTTTCTTTCTCTTTCTTTCTCTCTCTCTCCCTCCCTCCCTCCCTCCCTTCCTTCCTTCCTTCCTTCCTTTCTCTTTCTTTTCTTTTCTCTCTTCTTTTCTTTTTTCTATTCTTTTCTTTCCATAGTTTGTACTGTGAAGATCATATGCTTTTGTTTTCCTAAATGTATTACAATATGCATGTAACATGTTATTTTGTAATAAAGTTGAATCTTGAATTTGAATTATATCATTCCCTCCCCAATAGTCTTTCACACTTCTTTAGCTCCCCTGGAAGGTGCAGAGTCAGCAAACACCCAACCTGCAACCATATCCCTTCTCCCTGTGCAGGGCTTTGATAACTGATCATAATACTCTTGAATGCAGAGCCTAAGAAGGCATCTTGGTCCTTCTCAACACAATGCTCCAGGCAGACTCAGACAACTGATCAAGAAATGAAAGATTTTGCCATTTTGGTTCTGGGCCAGAATGGCCGTTAGAAAGGCTCTTGAGGAGATGGTGTCAAGAAGCCAAAATGATGGCTGTAAAGGGAAGCAGGGAGCTCAGGGGCAAGGAAGCCAGGTGAGGAGTCTGGAGCCAGAGTGTCGATTGCAGAATCAGATACCTGGACTTTGGAAACTCGTCTAGACTTGTGCTGGTTGGAGTCTCCATGGCTGTTGGCTTGCACTGGCTCCTCAGTTGTCATTAAAGTTCTTTTGGAAGCTCAGCTTGGTTTAGTGGTCCCTGAATACCATCGGGTGGAGCGGGGGTGGGAGGTGCCCCATGAGCACAGAGAACCCTAAGGGGAAGGTGAATCTTGAAGGAAAGAGCTGGGTCCTCCTCTTTAGGAGCTCCACCCTACTCCCACTCCTGCCTGGACAGGTCTGGTCTTGCTTCTAGAAAGATACTGTTCCCTGCCCTGGGCTCTGGGCCCTCATCCAGGGCAGCCATCAGCAGCAGGAAGGGCCCCAGGCGTAGAAGGAGGTCAGCATCAGGTGAGGGATGATCAGTGAACAGAGATCTGTCAAGAGGAAACCTATGGTGAAGATCCTTCTTTCTGCCAGACCCCAAGCTAAGTGCTGCATTTCCATTTGCTCATGTTAAGATCAAGCAAAACTCTTGACTTTCTCCTCCCTCCACCCCTAATGCAACCCCAAAGCACTCCTTCCTCAATCTTTACCTTAGTAAGTGGCACCGTGATCCACTCAATTATTCATGCCCCAAACCTGGGACTCATCCCTGATTCCTCTCTTCCTCCCAGCTCTTTGCATTCAATCCTTCAGCAAGGTCTGTCAACTTAATCTACAAAACCTCTCTGGAATTGCTCCACTGCTTTCCATCTCCACTCCCTCCACTCCAGACAAAGCCACCATCATCTCTTGCCTGGACCACTGCAGTAGCTTCCTGACTGGTCTCTCTGTTCCCACCCTTGTCCTTCACCCCTAGTCCACTCTCCATAGAGCACTCAAAGAGATTCTTTGAAAAAGGACATAGGAAGTATCACTCCTCTGCTTAAAACTGAACAGAATCCAAACTCCTTACTCTGAAAGCCCTGTGTGGTCTGGGTCCTGAGTACCCTCCCACTCATCTTGTACTACCCTCCCTCTTGATCAGCATGCTGCAGGCACACCTGCTTTCTTGCCTTCTTTCTCTTTGTGACTTTCTCTAAAGACCTTTGCAGCGGCTGTAGCTTTCCCTGGGATGCTCCTCCCAGCTCTGCCGATGGCTGCTGCTCCTCACCATGCAGGTCTCAGCATAATGTCAGCTGCTCGGTGATGCTTTCCCTGACCACACAGTCTAGGTAGCCTTCACCCACTCCCAGACACTTGCTAGGGCGTCAACCTGTCTTATTTTCATTATAGAATTTATCACTCCCTCTTATTTTCTTGCTTATTTATTTCTTTATTGTCTGTATTAGTCAAGGTTCTCTAGAGAAACAACAGGCAAGATGCAGACATACTGGGAGTGGAGGTGGCTCAAGCCATTGGGTGCCTCCCTCCCACATGGGAGGTCCTGGGTTCGGTTCCTAGTGCCTCCAAAAATAAAAGAAGATGAGCACACAACAATCAGACACAGAGAGCAGACATCAAGCATAAACAAAAACGGAGCAGAGGAGAAATAAAACAAATCTTAAAAAAAAAGATACATACATAAATATATGTGTGTGTGTGTGTGTGTGTATACACACACACACACACATAAATATGAGATTTGTTATAGGAATTGGCTCACACAACCATGGGGTCTGAAGTCTGAATTCTGAAGGGCTGGTCATCAACCTTTTTTTTTTTTTAAGATTTATTTTTATTTATTTCTCCTCCCCCCGCTGTTGTTTTGCACTCTGTCTGCTCTCTGTATGCTCTTCTGTGTGTGCTTGTCTTCTCTTTAGGTGGCATTGGGTACCGATCCTGGGACCTTCCAGAGTGGAGAGAGGCGCTCAATCTCTTGCACCACCTCAGCTCCCCGGTCTGCTGCGTCTCTCTCCTATTGTCTCTCTTTTGTGTCTCTTTTTGTTGCGTCATCTTGCTGCTCCAGCTCTCCATGAGGGCCAGCACTCCACATGGGCCAACTCTCCACTCAGGCCAGCTCACCATGCGGGCCAGCTTGCTTTTCACCAGGAGGCCCCAGGAATCAAACCCTGGACCTCCTATATGGTAGACAGGAGCCCAATCGCTTGAGCCACATCTGCTTCCTAAGATCAACTTCTGAGGAAGGTTTCCGATGATTCCCCGGAAAAGGTGGCTAGCTGAAGTAGAGATGGAAAGTCTTCCTTCTGACAGCTGAAATCATCAGGCCTACAATGGATTGGATGAGACTTTGCTGAAGGCTATCTCCTTTTTTCATTGTAGATGTAATCAGCCATAGATGCAATAAACTTAGCAGATGATTTAAATCCACAAAACAGTAGCAATCAGGCCAGTGCTTGCTTGACCAAACAGCTAGATAACACAACTGGGTAAAACTGACACATGAGCTTAACCATCACAGTCCACCCCTTGTTAACATGGCACTTGTATAATCTCCCTAAACCACACTTAATCTCTAAATAAAACAATAACAGTAAAAGGCCACAGGTCCCTTTGGGGAGGTCTGGGAGGAAGATTAAAATATAAATTTTTAGCAGTGTAGCAAGATCCTTTCCCCAAGGGGGACTCAGCCTTCCCTCCATTCAAGGAGTTCTGGTTCTGTAAACCATCTCAAGTCTGGGAACTGATTGAGGCTGTTCTGTTCTTCACATGGCACCATAAGGGCCAGCTTTCAGGAACGACTTGACCGTGTTACTCCTTCCATGGCTCATGACCGTGGCCTTATGGTCTGGCACCTGTTTCTCCCCCCTCCCTCCCTTGAGCTCTGTGTTCTGAATCTTGTAGATGGCTCCCTCTGGCCTCCTTTGCACATGCTCTTCTATCTGGATGGAACACCCATCCACACGATACTACCCACCCCAGCAGTTATTTTTCAAGTCTCAGTGATGTGTCACTTCATCCAGGAAGTCTTCCTTGCTTGGTTCAGGTGCTGTTCTGTGTGTAGCTCCACTTGGGTCTCTCCCACCCTCTGTTGAAATTGCCTTTTTACTTGAAGGTGTCTCCTACCGAGTCTGCACCATGAGGACAGGAACTATGTCTGTCTTGTTCACACAGTATCCCCAGCAAAAAGCTGTCGAATGAATGAACAAATGAATGAATGAGGTTACATGCATTTATTTATGGTTATTATTATTATTTTACATTTAGCACCAAGCTCAGTTTGCTGGCACATAGTAGGCTCTCAATATGTGACTGTTGAAAGGATGAAGGATGAATGAATGAATGAATGAACAACATATTTCAAGGGCCCTTCCAATTTGCTTACCTCTGATTCTGTTTTCCCAGAAGGCCTCTTAGGCTGTAGCATCCTTTTGCAGAATAAAAAGGATACTAACTCCTTGTTTGAATACTGTGGGGTTTTGAGTAGAAGAAAATACTGTTCCTTCAATAAGAAGAGTTTCAGTGGAGAGAGGCCTTTCTTGCTGGCAAAGGGAGGAGGGAGAGTTGAGGCCTCAGCCCAGTTTCAGGATGGCCTCAGTTGGCCCTGAACTGACTAATAAAGTGTGAAATTGACTTCATCCTCCACCACGTCTCCCCAGCCAGTGTGTCCCCATAGCATCTCCCTCTGCTACAATTGATGCAGCGCTGCCGCCATCCCCTCCGTCACTGGCAGACAGGCGGGTCATCAACGCCCACGCAGCCTCAAGCCCAGCAGCTCTGCAGAGCTCACGAAGCCGTTTGGCCTCAGGCCAGGATGGGCTTTCAAAGCCAGAAGCATTTAACGTGGCATGTCTGACAAACCTTCTAAGCCAGCCACGGGCCCTTTGTCCCTATTTACCCAACTGGCTCTGGCTTCTAGGGTAGGGGTAGGGGCTGGAGGTGGGGACAGCATTCAGTGAGCTCTTTGAGCCCCTCCACCCTCGTCACACGGAATTCAGAGATGGGAAACCACAGAGCCCAAAGGGCCTCAGAGAGCAGTGAAATCAGTTGTTTATAAACAGAGCTCAGAGGAGCCCCCGGGGTACCCTAGGGAGGCCCTGAAACCTCTCCTTCCATCAGGACATGGTCATTTTTTGGCCTGTTTTGTTTATTTGCTTCTATTTAAGATTTCCTAGGAAGAAAGGGATTCCATGGCTTCAGTAAGTTCCCAAATCAGAGATCTATCTAGCAGTCATACCCAAATCTGCCTGTGAGTCAGAACGTACCAGGTGACTTGATAAGAAACACAGTTTCTGAGCCCTGTAGTATTTTTGCCTGCTCAGTACCCCTTTCCTCTTTCCCTGAGGATAGCCCCTATGTTCCTTTAGAGAGTCATCCCTGCCTCACACACAACCTACATGGTTTGGGTGGTGACCCCTCTCGTTCTCCTAAAACTCCAGGGGTGAGCCTTTTTCCCATGCCTGACCAATCTGACAGAGTGATCATTCCAGGAGCCAAAACTGGGCCGGAAAGGCAGTTCCAGGACTTTTGTCAGAGCTATAGAGAAAGAGATGTACCTTTTTCTTGGCGGCCCTGGGCTGATGGCTATCAGCTTGGAGCTTCTGCCTAAGAATGGAGCTAACAGAGAGGCAAGCCAGAATAAGGTGTGTGTGAGAGAGAGACAGAGACAGATAGACATACCTGGTGACATGGTGTAAGCAACTGGATCTAGCCATGCCTGAAGCTTATCCCCCAGGCTCTTCAGCTACAAGAACTGATAATAAGTTTTTCGTTTTAGCCAGTTTGAATTGGGTTTATGCTACATGCAGCTGAGAGAATTCTGACTAGTACACAGACACCATCTCAGACCTATTGAGTCTTGGTCTCCAGTGATGGAGTCTGGGAAACCGAATTTTTCAAAAAGCTTCTAAGGAGAGTCTGATGTCACCATTTTATTAGTCAATGTTTGGACATCACTGAGCTCCTGGGCCAGTAAAGATAAAGTAACATTTCTATAAATGGCCATCATTATTGTATTTTGTGACAGTTTGGAGTTCTTTGTGAATCCCCAAAAAAGAAATTTACGTTTTTGAACTAATCCATTCCTGTGGTTGTGAGACCCTGTTGACTGGACTACGTCAGTGAGGCGTGACTCAGGTTGAGTGTCTGCCTTCTTGCTGGGTCTGATATAAACAGGCACACACAGAGGAAAAGGAAGCTGCCATATTGATCCTGCCAGGTGAGAGAGAGGACTGCAGGAAAACAGAGCCGCCCCGAGGGCTGAGAGAGGTCCTGGGCTCTTGAAGCGGCAGGGCACAGAGGCATGGAAAGGGGCCCCCGAGGGGCTGGGCCCAGGGAGCGGGTAAGGCTGAGGAGATGAGCCCTGCCTTATGCCTGATAGCTCACACCTGATCTCAGATAGAGAGCAGAGCAGCCGAGACTGAGAGAGGAGGCTGGGAAGAGACAAGCTCTATGCCTGGTTTCCCACAGCTGAGCTCCAGGAGATGATAGATTCTGGAGGGGAAGGCAGCCATCTAGCTTCACCACAAGGCAGCTGACTTTGGTGAGAAAGCATCTCTGCTAATGCCTTGTTTTGGACATTCCACAGCCTCGGAAATGTAAGCTTTTACCCCAAATAAATCCCCTTTATAAAAGCCAACACATTTCTGGTACGTTGTATCAGCAATCTGTTGGCAAACTAAGACACATGTCAAGTACCCTATGCATGGTCTCAGTCCTCAAAAAACCTGATAAAATACAAATTACTCTTCCCTTTTTACAGATGAAAAAACTGAGGCCTAGAGAGGTAAATTAGTGTGTTCAAGGGTATACAGCTAGTAAATGATGGATCTAGGACTATCAGGCTCTGAAGCTCATCCTTTTCGTACCATTCCACACTTCCCCCCTAACTTTCAGCTAGCATTGAAAATGTCCTGTCTCCTGAGAGACTTTCTCAATAAGTGAGGCCCCTTTGAGTCATTTAGTGTGCTTTTGGCTGCAACTAAGAGAAGGAGCCAATGTAATTGGCCTAAACAATAAGGGGATTTATTACAACACTGAAGTAGGTGGCTCCAGGGTTGGTTCATTCAGTGGCTCAAGGCCATCATCAAGGGCTCCGTTTCTTTCCATTTCTCTGCTCTGCCTTCCTCAGGATGTCAACTCATCCTCAGGCTGGCTCTCTTCTTGGTTGCATGATGTCTGCTGCAGTTCCAGACATGTCCAATTCCAGCAGAGGAGAATGGTCTGCTTCTGCTTGGGTGTTTCCTTTTAACAGTGAAGAAATGCTTTCCCGAAAGCCCCTAGCATATAGTTGGTCAGAATTGCATCACATGCCCACACCTAGTCCAATCATTGGCAAGGGGGCAGGAGTATCAGATGGGCTTGGGCCAATCATGATTCACCCTTGAGACACCCTGAATAGTGCAGGGCTCTTCCAAAATGAAGGAAGGGGACAGAGATTGTTGGGTAGTATCTGCTGCACAACTCCTTGGGTCTCCCTCCATGTTTCTGGGCCCATCTCCAGAGTCATCTCCCTTTCCACAAGCTGTGGTTCTTGCAAGATCAACTAGCAAAGTTCAAAATCCTCCTCTTGTTTCCCTCATCCTTTCTTCCTGTCTGCTCTCATGGCAAGATGTCCTGAAGACACCCAGGACTTGCTCTCAGAACAGTCAGAGGAATTCTT
>JAQZBX010072424.1:0-15077 GCA_029593785.1 Cabassous unicinctus | reverse complement strand
TGAACCTGGAGGACATTATGCTGAGTGAAGCAAGCCAGATACAAAAGGACAAATACCGTATGAATGCATTACTATGAACCAAATATAATGTGTAACATATTGTTTGATCCAAAAAAAAAAAAAAATTTATATGTATCCATTACATTTAATGGAGAAATGTATATATTTATTCATCTTTGTTTACTTTTTAGTTTTTAATTGTTTATATTTTTAATTATTAAATGTACAAATAAAGTTAAATTTAAAAAAAAAGATATTTCATCTTCCAATCCAAGAACATAGAATGTCCTTCCAATTATTTAGGTCTTCTGTGGTTTCTTTTAGCAGTGTTTTGTGGTTTTCTGAATACAAGTCCTTTATGTCCTTGGTTAAGTTTATTCCTAAATATTTGATTCTTTTAGTCTCTATTGTAAGTGAGATTTTTTTTCTGACTTCTTCCTCAGATTCCTCATTTGTCATGTATAGAAATGTGACTGGTTTTTGCATATTTACCTTGTATACTGCCACTTTACTGAACTCATGTCTTAGTTCTAGTAGCTTTGCTGTGGATTTTTTTGGGATTTTCTAGATATAGGATGATGTTATCAGCAAACAGTAAAAGTTTTAATTCTTCCTTTCCTATTTGGATGCCTTTTATTTCTCTTTCTTGCCTAATTGCTTTAGCTAGAATTTCTAACACAATATTGAATAACAGTGATGACACTGGGCATCCTTGTCTTGTTACTGATCTCAGTGGGAAAGCTTTCAATCTTTATGATTGAGCACAATGTTAGCTGTGAGTTTTCATATATGCACTTTACCATGTTGAGAAAGATTCCTTCAATTCCTATCTTTTGGAGAGTTTTCATCATGAAAAGATGTTGGATTTTGGCAAATGCCTTTTCTGCATCAATCAAGATGATCATGTGATTTTTCTCCCTCAATTTACTAATATGATGTATTACACTGATTTTCTTGTGTTGAACCACCCTTGCATACTTGGGTTAAAACCCACTTGATCATGATGTATGATTCTTTTAATGTGCTGTTGGACTCAAATGTTGAGGATTTTTGCATCAATATTCCTAGAGAAATTGGTCTTTTTAATTTTTTTTCATGTATTTCTATCTGACTTTGGTATTAGGGTGATGTTGGCTTCATAGAATGAGTTTGGCAGCATTCCCTCCTGATGTATTTTTTGGAAGAGTTTGAGCAAGATTGGTTTTAATTCTTCTTTGAATGATTGGTAGAATTCACCTGTAAAGTCCTGGGATTTTCATCTTTGGGAGGGTTTTTTGTTTGTTTGTGTGTGTGTGTGTGTGTGTGTGTGTGTGTGTGTGTTTTGAGGTACCAGGGCCAGGGATTGAACCTGGGACCTTGTTTGTGGGAAGCAGGTGCTCAACCACTTGAGACACATCTGCTCCCTTTGGGAGGTTTTCGATTACTATTTCAGTCTCCTTACTTGTGATTGGTTTGTTGAGGTCTTTTATTTCTTCTAGGATCAGTGTAGGTTGTACATGTGTTTCTAGAAATTTGTCCATTTGGTCTACATTGTCTAGTTTGTTGGTGTACAGTTGTTCATAGTATCCTCTTATGAAATCTTTTATTTCTGTGGGGTTGGTAGTAATGTTCCCCCTCTTATTTTTTATTTCATTTATTTGTATCTTCTCTCAGTCTAACTAAGGGTTTGTTGATTTTGCTGATCTTCTCAAAGAACCAAATTTTGTTTTTTTGTTTTTGTTTTTGTTTTGTTTTGTTGTTGTTGTTGTTGGTTTTTTTTTCCCTCAACTTCATTTATTTCTGCTTTAATCTTTGTTATTTATTTCTTCTGCTTACTTTGGGATTAGTTTACTGTTCTTTTTATAGTTACTGCTGGTGTTCAGTTAGGTCTTTGGTTTTAACTCTTTCTACTTTTTTAATGTAAGCTTTGAGGGCTCTAAAGTTTCCTCTCAGCATTGTCTTTGTTGCATCCCATAGGTTTTGATGTGTTGTTTTCTCATTTTCATTCATCTCAAGAAATGATTTCTCTGGTGATTTCTTCTTTGACCCACTGATTGTTTAAGAGTGTGTTGTTTAACCTCCATATATTTATGAGTTTTCCTTTTGCTCCACCTGGTATTGATTTCCAGCTTCATTCCATTATAAACAGAGATAGTGCTTTGTATAATTTCAATCATTTTAAATTTATTTAGATTTGTTTTGTGACCCAACATGTGGTCTATCCTGGAGAAAGATCCATGAGCACTTGAGCAGAATGTATATCCTGCTGCTTTGTGATGCAATATTCTATATAATCTAGCCAAAGATGAGAGTGTTGTATTGAAGTCTTCAACTATGGTTGTAGAGACATCTATTTCTCTCTTCAGTTTTGCCAGTGTGTGCTTCATGTATTTTGGAATACCCTGGTTAGGTACATAAATATTTATTATTATTATTTCTTTTTAATGAATTGCTCCTTTTATTAATATATAATGTCCTTCTTCATCTCTTACAGCAGTTTTGTATTTAAAATCTATTTTGTCCAATATTGGTATCACTACCTCCAGCTCTTTTTGATTACTGTTTGCATGGAATATTTTTTTCCAACCTTTTACTTTTCAGTCAATTTCTGTCCTTGCATGTAAGGTGAGTCTCTTGTAGTCAGCATATAGATGGTTGATATTTTTAAACCACTCTATCAGTCAGTGTCTTTTGATTGGGGAGTTCAATTGGTTAACATTCAATGTTATTACTCTAAAGCCATTACTTACTTTGTCCATTATATCTTTTGGCTTTCCATTGACCTATCTTAATAGTATCTGTCTTTTTCCCCTTTTTGTTACCCTTACTAATAATCTTCATTTCTACAGTCAACTCCAGGCCTCCCTCTCCTGTCTTTTCCTTTTAGGTTACAGCCCTCCCTTTAGTATCTCTTGTAAATCCAGTCTCTTGGTGACATACTCTTTTAGTTTTTGTTTATCTATGAAGACTTTAAACTTACCTTCAGTTATGAAGGACAGTTTTGCCAGATAAAGAATTCTTGGCTGGCAGTTCTTCTCTTTCAGAACCTTTAATATATCATACCATGGCTTTGTCACCTCCATGGTTTCTGATGAGAAATTGGTACTTAGTCTTATTGAGCATTCCTTGTATGTGATGAATCATTTTTCTCTTGCTGCTTTCAGAATTCTCTCTTTATCTCTGGCATTTGACATTCCGAATAGTAGGTGTCTCAGAGTAGGTCTATTTGGATTTATTCTGTATGGGGTGTGTTCTCCTTCTTGGATATTGATATTTATGTCTTTCATAAGGATTGGGAAGTTTCAGTTATTATTTCCTCAAATATTTTTTCTATCCCTTTTCCATTCTTTTTTCCTTCTGGGACATATATAACATATATGTTTGTGCATTTTGTGTTGTCATTCAATTCCCTGAGATCCTGTTTGATTTTTTCTATTCTTTTCTCTTTCTGCTCTCCTGTCTTTTCAAATCAGGTGCTTTGTCTTCCAACACACTTATTCTGTCCACAACCAATCCAAATCTGCTATTATATGCTGGCAATGTATTTTTTATTTTTTTTTTACAAATAAATTTTATTGATACATATTAATAAAGCAGAAATCCATCCAAAGTGTACAGTCAGTGGTATTTGTTATAATCACCTAGTTGTGCATTCATTATTCAATCATTGTTAGAGCATTTTCATTATTCCAATAATAATAATAAAACACAAACAAAAAACTCATTACCTCTCAATCTCTCTATCCTTCTGCTGTACATAGCTGATATTCTGTTTCTGTGTCTCTCATTTATTTGTATTCATATTTTCTAAAAACAGTCTTATATATGCAATATTACCCATATTTGTATTTCCCAAGGTTTCACTATGTTATACAGTCCCATGTTACATTTTTAAGCTTTCCTTCTAGTAATATGCATGACCTTAGACTTTTCCTTTCAACCACTGTAGTACCCATATAATAGCTCTGCTAGTTACAAACACTATGATGAGCTTTCACCATTTCTATTTATTTCCAAAGATTTACAAACAAGCTTTTCACCATTTCTGCACAGATTAAACCTCACCCTGCCATTCTCTACCCTCATTCTATTTTCTGGAGACTTATATTCTAATTATTAACTCCATGAGTTTACACAATATATTTAGTTCATAATAGCACAATCACACAGTATTTGTCCTTTGTATCTGGCTTGCTTCATTCAGCATAATGTCTTCCAGGTTCACCAATGTTATCATATGCTTCACAACTTCATTTCTTCTTATATCTGCACAATATTCCATAGCGTGTATACACCACAGTTTATTTAACCATTCATTGGTTGGTGGACACCTGGGTTGTTTCCATCTTTTGGGGATTGTGAATAATGCTATGAACATTGGCAGGTAGATGTATGATCATGTCACTGCTCTCAGTTCTTCTGGATATATACCTAGTAGTGGTATTTCTGGGTCCCATGGCAAGTCTGTATTCTACTTTTTAGGAACTGCCAAACAGTCCTTCACAGTGGCTGTACCATTCTATATTCCTACCAACAGTGAATAAGTGTTCCTATCTCTCCACATCCTCTCCAACACTTATAGTTTTCTGACTTTTTTCTTCAAGAAGAAAACTTTATAAAGAAATGTAAGAATTAATTTTTTAACAAATCATTTTTATTGATACATATTAATAAAGCATACAATTCATCCAAAGTGTACAATCAATGGTATTTAGTATAATCACATAATTGTGCATTCATCACTTCAATCATTATTAGAGCATTGTCATTATTTTAATAATAATAATAATAAGCAAGAAACAGGCAAACAAGAAAATTCCTCACCTCTCAATCTCTCTGTGTTTCCCCTGCTGTACATAGCTGTTATTTCTGGCTATTCTTGCACTATTATTAATTGATTTATTAAGCAGTTTTATTGAGATATATTCACATACCATATGGCCTATCTAAAGTGTGCAATCAATGGCTTTTAGTATAACCACAATGTTGTGCATTCATCATCACAAAATTTTTAGAATTATTTCATTACTCCAAAAGGAAAACTCCACACCACTTAACAGTTTTAAATATACTTTTTCTTTATTTTTAAAGAAGCTGTAGATTACAAAACTGTTACATTGAAAATATAGGGAATTCCAATATACCCTACCTCTTTCCCCTCCCACACTTTCCCCTATTAACATTTTTCATTAGAGTGGTACATTTGTTACAATTGATGAACACATATTGAAGCATTGCTACTAACCCTGGTCTATAGTTTACATTATGGTTTACACTTTGCACCACACAATTTTATTGGTTTTGACAAAATGCATAATGGCTTGTGTCAGTCATTGCAATATCATGCTGAACAATTCCAATGTCCCAAAAAATGTCCCATGTTACACCTATTCATCCCTCTCCCTCCCCTCAGAAACTCTGGTGACCATTGTCTTTATATCAATATTACAAGTTCTTCTATTACTAAAATAATAAGTTTACTTTAGTCCAGAGTTGCATTTCCCCCTTGTGTTTGTTTATTTTTTGATCTTGAGGATTTGGGGTGGTGATTCTCACTCTGATTCCAATTGAGAGGGGGCTTAGATCCTATGGAGAAGATGGATGCAACTGTCTTGCTTAGAGTTGTAGATACTCTTTTTTTTTTTTTTGGAATGGGCATTGTCCATCATCATCATTTTGTTATTTGTCTTCAGTAAGTCTGATTAACTGTTGAGTAGGTGTTAGCCACAACTCTGCTGAGATTCAGGGCTCAACCAGCAAATGAACAGCCAGAAGATTTAAGTCTCTGGGATATTTAATTAATAGGTATAGTGCTAATTATAGGTTCAAGTAAAAGGGGCAGAAAAACCATGTGTAGGAAAATTATAGTCTAACTCTGATACATTGTGGAGGTTATCATATATTCCAAGGTAAGGCCCACTGACAGGGTGCCAATTTCCTGGGGTTTCCTGACTTTTTGATAGTGGCTACTCTAATAGGTGTGAAATGATATCTCATTGCAGTTTTGATTTGCATTTCCCTAATCACTAGTGATGTTGAACATTTTTTTCATATGTTTTATTGCCATTTTTATTTCTTCTTTGGACAATTGTCTATTCAAGTCTTTTGCTCATTTTTTTAATCAGGTCATTTGTCTTTATATTATTGAGTTGTAGTATCTCTTCATATATCATGGATATTAAACCCTTATCAGATATGTGGTTTCCAAATATTTTCTCCCATTGAGTTGACTGCCTTTTCACTCTTTTGAAAAAGTCCTTTGAGGTGGAAAAGTGTTTATTTATGGTTTTTGCTTTTATATTTAGATCCTTGGTACATTTTGAGTTAATTTTTGTATAAGGTGTAAGATAGGGGTTGTCCTTCTTTCTTTTGGATATGGGTATCCAGTTCTCCCAGCATCATTTATTGAATAGACTGTTCTGGCCCAGCTGGGAGGGTTTGAGAACCTTGTCAAAAATTGCTTGACCATAGATGTGAGGGTTTCTTTCTGACTTCTTGATTCAGTTCCATTGGTCAACCTGTCTGTCTTTTTGCCAGCACCATGCTGTTTTAACCACTGTAGCTAAGTAATATGCTTTAAAGTCAGGAGGTAAGAATCCTTCAACTTTGTTCTTCTTTTTTAAGACACTTTTGGCTATTTTGGGCTCCTTACCCTTCCAAATAAATTTGATAATTGGCATATTCATTTCTGCAAAAAAGGCTGTTGGGATTTTTATTGGGATTGCATTGAATCTGTAAATCAGTTTGGGTAGAATTGACATCTTAATAATATTTAGTCTGCCAGTCCATTAATACATAATGTCCTTCCATTTATTTAAGTCTTCTTTGGTTTCTTTTAGAAATGTTTTGTAGTTTTCTGAACACAGGTCCTTTATATCATTGGTTAAGTTTATTCCTATAGATTTGATTCTTCTAGTTGCTATTATAAATGGAATTTTTTTTTCTGATTTCTTCCTCAGATTGCTCACCAGTAGTGTACAGAAACACTGTTGATTTTTGTGTATTAATCTTGTATCCTGCCACTTTTCTGAACTAATTTATCAATTCTAGTAGCTTTATTGTGGATTTTTCAGGATTTTCTAGATAAAGGGTCATATCATCAGCAAATAGTGAAAGTTTTACTTCTTCCTTTCCTATTTGGGTGCCTTTTATTTCTTTATCTAGCCTAATTGCCCTAGCTAGAGCTTCTAGCACAATATTGAATAACAGTGGTGACAGTGTTCATCCTTGTCTTGTTCCTGATCTCAGTGGGAAAACTTTCAGCCTTTCTCCATTGAGTACAAGGGTAGCTGTAGGATTTTCACATATGCACTTTACCCTATTGAGAAAACTTTCTTTTATTTCTATTTTTTGGAGTGTTTTTTATCAAGACAGCCTGCTGTATATTGTCAAATGCTTTTTCTGCCTCAATCAAGAGGATTTTGTGATTTTACTTCTTCAATTTATCAATGTGTTTTCTTACACTAATTCGTTTTCTTGTGTTGAGCCACCCTTGCATACCTATGATAAATCCCACATGATTGTGACATATAATTTTTTAATGTGCTTTTGGATTTGGTTGGTAAGTATTTTCTTGAGAATTTTTGCATCTATATTCATTAGAATAGTAGTCTGTAATTTTCTTTTTTCATAGTATCTTTATCTGACTTTGGTATTAGGATGATGTTGGCTTCATAGAATGTTTGGTAGCATTCTTTCCTTTTCATTTTTTGGAAGAGCTTGAGCAAGACTGGTATTAGATAATCTTTGAATGATTGGTTGAATTCACCTGTGAAGCCATCTGGGCCTGCGCTTTCCATCTTTGGGAGGTTTTTGATAACTGATTCAATCTCTTCACTTGTCATTGGTTTGTTGAGGTCTTCTATATCTTCTAGGGTCAGTGTAGGCTATTCATTTGTTGCTAGGGATTTGTCCATCTCATTTACATTGTCTAGTTTTTTGGCGATTCATTTTATGGTCTCTTTTATTTCTGTGGGGTTGGTAGTAATTTGTAGTATTGTCTCCCATCCCATATCTAATTTTATTTAATTGTGTCTTCTCTCTTTTTTTTCTTTGACAGTCTAGCCAATGGTTTCTCAAAGAAACAACTTTTGGTTTTGTTGACTCACTGTATTGTTTTTCTGTTCTCAATTTCATTTATTTCTGCTTTGATCTTTACTGTTTCTTTCCTTTGGCTTCATTGGGATTAGTTTGCTATTCTTTTTCTAGTTCCTCTAGGTATGCAGTTAGATTTTCAATTTTAGCTCTTTCTTCTTTTTTAATGTAAGCACTGAGGGCTATAAATTTCCCTCTCAGCTTTGCCTTTGCGGTGTTCCCTAGGTTTTGATATGTTGTGTTTTCATTTTCATTTGTGTCAAGATATTTGCAGAATTCTCTTGCAATTTCTTCTTTGACCCACTGATTATTTAAGAGTGTGTTGTTTAATATCAATATATTCATGAATTTTTTCTTTTTCTATCCATTATTGATTTCCAGTTTCATTCTGTTATGATCAGAGAAAGTGTTGTGTATAATTTCAATCTTTTTAAATTTATTGAGACCTGTCTTGTGACCCAACATATGGTCTATACTGCAGAAGGACCCATGAGCCCTTGAAAAGAATTTATATCCTGCTGTTTTGGAGTGCAATGTTCTATAAATATCTATTAGGTCTAGTTCACTTATCATATTATTCAAGCTGTTTATTTATCCTGCATCCAGATGTTCTATCCAATACTGAGAGTGGTGTATTGAAGTCTCCAACCTATTGTAGAGACATCTATTTCTCCCTTCAGTTTTGCTAGTGTGTGTCTCATGGATCTTGGGGCACCCTGGTTAAATGCATAAATATTTATTTTAGTTATTTCTTCTTGGTCAACTGTCCTTTTTTATTCATATATAATGACCTTCTTCATCTCTTATAACAGTTTTGCATTTAAAATCTATTTTGTTCAATATTAGTATTGCTATTCCAGCTTTTTTTGGTTACTATTTGCATGGAATATATTTTTTCAGCCTTTTACTTTCAAATTATTGTGTCCTTATGTCTGAGGTGAGTCTCTTGTAGATAGCATATAGATAGCTCATATTTTTAAAATCCATTCCATCAGTCTATCAGTCTATGTCTTTTGATTGCAGCATTCAAGCCATTAACATTCAATGTTATTACTGTAAAGGCATTACTTACTTCCTCCATTTTGCCCTTTGGCTTTCTGTTGTCATATCTTACTATTGTCTGTCTTTTTACCCTTTAATTTACCCTTCCTAATAATCTTCATTTCTACTCTCTTCTCCATCTCTCACCCTTGTTTTTTCCTTTCAGGCTGCAGCACTCCCTGTAGTATCTCTTGTAATTCTGGTCTTTTAGTAACATACTCTCTCAGTTTTTGTTTGTCTCTGAAGACTTTAAACTCACCCTCATTTTTGAAGAACAGTTTTGCTGGATACAGGATTCTTGGCTGGCAGATTTTCTCTTTCAGAACCTAAAATGCATCATACCACTTTCTTGTTGCCTTCATGATTTCTGATGAGAGGTTGGCATTTAATCTTATTTAGGTTCTCTTGTATGTGATGCTTTCCTTTTCTCTTGCTGCTTTCAGAATTGTCTCTGAAATCTCTGAGATTTGTCATTCTGAATAGTGTCTCAGAGTAGTTCTGTTCAGATTTTTTTCTGTTTGGGGTATGTTGTCCTTCTTGGATATTGATGCTTATGGCTTTCATAAGGGTTGAGAAGTTTTCTGTCATTATTTCCTCAAATATTTTTTCTGCCCCTTTTCCATTCTCTTCTACTATGTATGTGTGTTTCACATTGTGATTCAATTCCCTGAGACCCTGTTCCATTCTTTCCATTCTTTTCTCCTGTCT
Organism: Cabassous unicinctus; assembly: GCA_029593785.1. NCBI lineage: Eukaryota > Metazoa > Chordata > Mammalia > Cingulata > Chlamyphoridae > Cabassous > Cabassous unicinctus. The sequence continues at coordinate 5,255 of JAQZBX010072424.1, read as the reverse complement.
TTTCGAGATCAGATGTTCTGTCCTCAAAATCACTAATTCTGTCTTCAATCAATTCAAATCTGCTGTTATCTGCCTCTAATGTATTTTTAATCTTATCCATCTTGCTTTCATTCTCATAAGCTCTGTTATTTTTCTTTGCAGGCTTTCAAATTGTTTTTTATGCTCACCCAGTATCTTCTTAATATCTGTATTAGTCAGCCAAAGGGGTGCTGATGCAAAATACCAGAAACTGGTTGGTTTTTATAAAGGGTATTTATTTTGGGTAGAAGTCCACAGTTACCAGGCCATAAAGCATAAGTTACTTCTCTCACCAAAGTCTATTGCCATGTGTTGGAGCAAGATGGCTGCTGACATCTGCAAGGGTTCAGGCTTCTTGGGTTCCTCTCTTCCCAGGGCTCCATTTCTCTCCAGGCTCAGCTCCTCTGGTTCCTCCACAAGGTCAGCTGTAGACTATGAAGCTCTCTAGGCTTTGCCTCTCTCCACAAGGCCAGCTGTAGACTATCAGGCAAATGGCTCATCTCTATCCCAGGGCCTTCTCTCCTTCCTCATGACCAAGCTCCTCCATCTGCTCGCCTCCCTGGGCCCCAGCATCAAAACTCCAACATGAGAACTACAACTCAAAAACTACTACTACAAAAACAAAACAAAACAGAACTACTACAACTCTGTCCTTTGTGATGTCTTTTATCTTTGATACCCCATCCACCAAGGGCCCAGTCAATGCCCTAATCATAACTTAATCAAGCCCACATTAGCAGACCAGTTTACAAGCATAATTCAATATATATTTTTGGAATTCATAACTATATCAAACTGCCAAACTGCTACAATATCCTTTATCTCTTACTTATATGTTCCTTCAATTCTTTGAATTGATTTAGGAGATTTGTGTGATTAGCATTGATTAGTCATCTTAATTCCTGTATCTCATCATGATATTAGGTTTGTTCCTTTGGCTGGGTCATCTCTTCCTGTTTCCTAGCATGGCTGTAATTTTTTCCTGATGTCTAGGCATCTAAATATGTTGGAGAATTTACTCTAATGGTCAATTTCCCTCTCTTGCCTAGTGGTTTTGTTTTTGTTTTGTTTTTTTTTCTCCTGCTCTTCTTTGATTTTTATTTCAACTTATTCTAAGTCTTTAAAATTGCCCAGCTTAAGTTATCAAAATCAGGCCAGCGACTCACTAATTGGGCACATATTTTCTCCCAGTGGTGGGGCTAAAGAGAGACCTTAAAGCAGTTTTTCTTCTTGCCATTTCCTGGCTGGCCAGCAGATGGCCCTCATCAGCAGAAGTGTTTCTTTCAACCTCTGCTTTCCTGTGTTTCTGGTCTGGTCAGAGCCAATTCAAAGAGGGCTCCGCTGGCTGAATTCTGTGAAGAGAAACCATCTGACTCACCCTCCCTCTTCCCTTGTAACAGCTGACAGGGTGGAAGACATCTGTTCTCCTCTTAGTTGGCTGCAGTGAATCAGGGGTTTTATCTTGGCTTAATGTCTTGAGGGTAGGCGGTGGGAACCCTTACCAGCCACCATGGGGGTTTAGTATCTCATGTTTGTTTTTTCAGGTTCTTTGTCTCTCACCCTTCTGGGCGTTGTGCAACACTGTCCTGGTCTGCTGACCCCCAATACAGGTCCCTCAGACAGCTTTTGGCCCTTTCTACTTTGTTTTTTGTGAGAGACCTGTGCCCTGTCTATTCCAATGCCATCTTCCCAGAACTCCTCAATAGCTGAGCTTTGAGCATCCAAGATTTTTATCAGGGTTCCAATACCCACCAATGTATTTTTAATCTCTTCCACTGTGTTTCATTCCCATAAGATTTATTACTCTTCTTTGCAAATTTTCAAATTCTTCTTTGTGATCAACCAGTGTCTTCGTAAATACCCTTAATCTCTTTAGCCATTTCATTGAATTTATAAAGGAGATTTGTTTGGATATCTGTGATTAGTTGTCTCAAATCTGTGTTTCCTCTGAAGGCTTAATTTGTTCCTTTTGCTTGGCCATATCTTCCTGTTTCTTAGAAATGTTTTTCTGGTGTCTTGGCATCTGTGTTTATGCTCTGCTCGGTTTCTTTCTTTAGTCTATGGTTTTCTTCCTGGTTGGTTTTTTGTTAAAGCTTCCCCTTTTCCTCCTCCACAAATGTTAGTCAGTTTTGTTTGGATTTTATTTGCCTCTGTGTGCTTTTCATACTCCTTTTGTCTTTTCTCACTGTTATTTCCTGGAGGACTAATTTTGATAGAAGTGTACCCCTGGGTACTACTTTCCCAGCTCTGGTTTCCCAGTCAAAATAGTCTCAGGGGACCTATGAAGGGAGTGTGGATCAATTCCAATGTGCTCTAGGGAAGAGACCCTAAAGGCCTCCAATATTCTCTTTGATGTCTCCCCCAATCTAGGCTTTTCTAAAGTACCCAGCATGTAACACTTTATCCAGTTGTTCCCTGCTGCCCTAAGGTTATTCAGTGATTTTAATTCTCAGCTGACTTAGCTCCTGGTGGGGGCATGCTGAGGCTGAGGTTGCCAGCCTACCCAGGATGAAACTGTTGCACAGCTCCCAGTCCCTGAAGTCTGAGTTCTCTGATTAACTGCCACCCCCTGTGTTACACCACCTCCCCCACAGGTGAGCAGGGTGACTCTGCCTGCACTGTCTTGAGAGAGAGTGATCAAGCCACCCTTGGTTCCTCTCCTTCCTGGAGCACCTTGGGGATGCAGTGGTTCAAGGTGGGTGGGGTGAATCTGCTCACACTGCCCCCTAGAGAGTGCACACCTCCCCTTCCAGGGGCCATCGGGGCCAGTGTGAATCTGCCTGCTTTGTCCTGAGAAAGTGTTCAAACTGTACCCAATTTCCACTCCTGCTGGGTGTGGGGGCCTAAGCAGTGCCTTTCCAAACTGGGCATGCTGGATCTGATCCCTATGGCCCTGGAGGACCGGTGTGTTATCCTATCACCCCAGCTTCCACTCCTGCCAGGGAAGGGAGACAGCACAAAATGCTGCTGGCTTCTTTGTGGCTTGGGCAGGTTTAAACCTCAACTGTGCTCAAGATTGGAATCCAGCTAGCCGATTCTGCCAATCAATAGCCATAATTGGTGTCAGGCCATTTCCCCTCCCCTGCTTTTGGGAAAGAGAGCTTCTGCTTCCAGCCTGGGAATGGGTCCCAAATGTCCTGTTTCACCAGCAGGGAATGGACAACCGCCTCTGTAATGTGGAGGAAGCTACTCATGAATCTTCACCGCAGATTGTCAAATCTCCTCTTCATGTTCTTTCCTGGATGGTGCACTGTGTTCTTCCGGTCTCCCAGGTCCTCCAAACAGTTGATCCAGACAGATCCTGGCTGATTATTGTTGCCCTGTGGGATGAGCTGCTTGTTGGAACGTCCTGCTCCATTGCCATCTTGGGTCTTCTCCCAGAATCACCTCTTCTTAAAACTTGTGTTGACAAAGTAATATCTTGAAAGAAATTATGCCCTTTTTCCACTACACCAATACTCAGTAAAACAGAAAGTATAAATCCCGAAAATTCTTTTTGATGTACAGGCTATATGATCGCTATATTAGTGAGTTATAATAAAAGAACAAATCTCCTAAGCAAAATGTATATACATATATCTCTATAAGGAGTTGTGTTGATTATTCCAAATAGTGTTATTTAATGTTTGTGAATAAATGTGACTTTTAGGATAAGGCAGTTTTCACATTGTCCTTCATAACTGATTGTTTTGTTTGTTCCTTAGAAAGGCCTGCAACTTCTGACAAAACAATAAAATATTTAATATTTGTCATGGCATTACAAAATTTTTCAGAGAGAGTGGCAGAAAAGTGAGCCTAGTGTCTAAGCCAAACTGCCAGGAGATGAATTCTGTCACTTAGTAGCTATGTGACCACAGACAAGTTTATTTACTTCTCTGTGTCTCCGTTTCTCATGTGAATAATGAGCACAATAATCACAACTATCTGATAGGGTTCTTGTAAGGATTACATGAATGAATACACATAAAGTTCATAGAACAGTGCCTGACTCACAGTAAGGGCTGCTATTATTATCTCCCAATCTGAGACAAGTTACCTGTTCAACTTCATTTGCTAGTCCGTAACCTGAACCCCATTCTCAATCCATAATGAAGTTTTCATAATTCCCCAAATCCACCATGACGTACCCTTTCATTAGATATGTCCCTCTTCATATACTGTTTCCTCTCCTTGGAATACCTTCCCTGCATTTTCTAGGCACATCCTTCAAGGCACAAGTTAAGGTTTACACCTCTCTGCAGCCTTTCCTAATACCCTTCTCCATTAGGCACAGTTATGTTCTTCTTTATCTATGTTCTTTAAGTTGCAGACATACTTTTATATGCACTTATCACATTATATTCAAGTTATTTACTTGTCAGTCCTCCCAGCCAAGATGTGAGTTCCTAGAGAGGCATGCCATAAATTTTTGTATCACCAATGCTTAGCATAGCACCTGACACATCGGGCACTAAAGAGCTATTTATCAAAATATCTTTTTTTAAAAATGACTTGACTAAATTAAATATATATATATATGTATATCTTAATGTTGGGTAGGAAGGCTAAAATAGATTATAGACAAACCAATTTTCAAAAAATCAATGTGCTATTTCAACATGTCTCCAAATACCAATTAGTTTAGTTTTGTTACTTATTTGATTGGAATTTGGTGAAATGATGTTATAATTTATCTAGAAGAAAAAATGTGTAAGAAGAGGCAGGTAAAATCTGACAAAGATAAATAATGGGTGGCTGGCTAAATCAAGTAACCAGATAAGAGTAAAACATATTATAATGCTATAGTAATTCACACATAATGGCACTGGTGCAGAAATGGACCTAAGTCAGATAAAAGGAAAGAACTGAAAGTAGAAAAACAGACCTAAATGTATATAAAACTTGGTGTGTATAAAAATCTTTTGCAATCCATGGGGAAAAGGTAGAGTACTCAAAAAATGATATAAGCATAAATTCTAGATAAATTTAAAATTGTAATGTAATGAATACAACCACTAAAAGCACTAGAAGAAAGTATGGGTAAATTATTTTAACTTCTTGGAGCATCATGAATGTCTTTTTTAAAGCCTATCTAAAACCCAGAAGCTAAAAAAGGAAAAAAGTAATAAATTTGACTAACTAAAAACTTAGGGGAAAAATTATAACCAAAGTGAAAAATCAAATAATGGCTATTTGAGGGAAGCGGGTGTGGCTCAGTGGATAGAGCCCCCGTTTACCATATGGGAGGCCCGGGTTCG
>JAQZBX010072423.1:0-15072 GCA_029593785.1 Cabassous unicinctus | reverse complement strand
GGAGACCCTAGCAGAGGTGTGAAAATCTACCTCAATCCCCAAAATAGTTTAGAGAGAGGGTGTAGCCCGTCCCTTCATCGAAGCCTTTCTATCTTCTTCCTCCCCACCGACTACCTCCTTGGCAGTTCAGGCATCTCTCAACCTAGCAGCAACTATCTATGGAGACCTCTCCCTTCCAACAGCCAAGCCTCTGGACAATGGGGAGTAAACTCTGGAAGGGGAAGGGCTGCTGCTGAGGAAAACGAAGTGAGGTCTCGCCCTCAGGGAGCTTACAGTCTAGACGGGGTTTTTGGCGGGAGTTCCTCATCCAACGCAGCCTTTCTCATATACAAACCTCCAAAATATCTCCAACCACCCCCAGGCAGGCTTCTCGGCACCCACTGCCCCACACGCTCACCCCACCCACGTCTCCGAGGAACGAGGAATTTCTGCAATTAGACTGTACCCCTTACACCCCACACAAGATACTCATGAGACAAGAAAGGACCCCAGCCGAGGCTCCTGCCCCTTTAAGGGGGCACCTCTTCCAGAAGAATCTTGACCCCTCGGAGAAGCAGAAAGGAGGGAAATAACATCTCCACCCCAAAAGGGAGGAGGCGAGCGCGCCAGAGACCGACTGACGCGGAGTCGGACCCGCAGACAGAGAAAGCGAGCGCCAGCGATCGAGCCGGGAAGAGAAACGGGCGCCCATTGGTCACCACACCTGCCCGTCAGGGAAACCCGGGGAGGGGGCCAAGGGACGTGCTGGGGGCGGAACTCTCCCCTCGCCTGGCCAATTGGAGAGCGTGACGGGGGCGGGGCTCGGTGGCTCGGCTTCCAGGGCCGGGGGAAACAAGATGGCGGCTGCGGGAGGGGGTCCCCGCTTCTCAGCTCTCCCCTCACCCGCCTTTCCCTTCCCCGCCGCCGCCCTCGCTCCAGGGAGAGCTCCCGCGTCGTCTCCGCCGCGCTCGGGAAGCTCCCCGCTTTCTCGGTCTCCCTCCCACCCCCCGCAACCCGCGCAGTCCCTGGTCCCCAAAGGCCCCGCTACCCCCGCCCCCGCTCTGTCCGGCCCCGCTGCCGCCCCCATTACCTCAGCCGCCGGCCCAGCTCCACTCTTCGGGGCCCCTGGGCGCGGGCGGGCCAGCCGCTGAGCTGGTCGGCGCGGCCCGGGGAGCGGAGCGCGGCCTCCTCCCGCGCCGGCCTCGGCCGTGCCCCCGCCCGGCCCGCGCTGGGGCCCCGGCCCGGCCGCCGCCACCACTCCCGGGGGAGGAGGGGGAATGGAGCCGCCGCCGCCGCTGCCGCCACGGAGCCTGGCCGAGGGGAGGGAGGGATCAGCCCCCAGGCAGGATCCGCCCCTCCGGCCTCCCCCCGCCACCTCCACCCCTTCCCTCGCTCCCTCCCTGGCTCCGCAGGCTCTCCCGCTGCACAGGAGCGAGAGCGCGAAAGAGGGGGGAAACGGGAAAAAAATCCCCCCGCCCGTGCCCGGCGCGGCGGCGGCCGGGGCGGCGCGGAGAGAAGCGCTGAGCCGCTGCCGCCGCCGCCGCCGCCGCCGCCCGGGGCACCGTCTCCCGCTCGGCCTCACGGTGGCGGTGCGGACGCGGCGGGGGCGCCGAGCGGAGACCGGGTTTACGCCCGCTGCTGCCCGGGCTCACCCCGGCAGTGCCCGCCACGGAGCAATCCCGGCAAGATAGCTGGGGACGTTCGGGTCTAGTTGGGAAAGACGAGGATCCCAAACTCTTATTAGAGTGGGGCTCGGTGGTCCCTGCCCCATCCTTGCGGAGGAGGTGGCTAAGGTTTTGGACAGCAGGCTCCCCCCCACCCACCCACCCCGAGCGGGAGGGTCCCTCCAAAGGTTAAGCCAGGGGGATCATTGAAGTCAAAACCGATCTGTGGTTAATTGGGGTGCAGATGCCTGCACTACTCCCAAAAAGTCGCCCCCGCACACACACTCCCCATGCCCAGGTCCCGAGTGGGACAAAGATCTAGCCATGCTCATCTCCTCCTCCCCCAGTGAGGGCAGCCGGGAAAGACCCGCCTGTGTTGTGTACAGGTGAGCTGCTCGTTTCCCTCAAGCCGTTTTTCTTAAGAAACAGTGGACTTTTTCTTGTGTGCCTTCTATGTCTAGTAAAAAAAGTTTGACAGTCTACTTAAAGACGTCTGGTAACTCGTTTGTCACTGTAAGCAAAGGAAGCACCACTCTTACACCTGATTTGGCTAAGAGTAGGTTAATGAAATGCACTAGGCGGTTTTCTAAAAGATGTTTGACAAATGGCAACTTCAGACTTTCAGATATAATCCAACTGGCTTTTGTTCTGATAATAAATTGAAGAGAAAAGGGCTCTTTTGCCCACCCCACTCCCTTTTGCCTGTAAATTGGAAAAAGCTTACCTCATATGACTGAAGTGTTACGCACCAATATTTAATGATGTTTATAAGGATGTAGGGGTAGGCTGCCTTTAAAATGTGAAGATGAATGACATATTTTGAAAGCGTTTCCTCTGCCGGAGCTGGTGGTTGTAGCTTGAGACACGATTTCTTGCTTGGTTCGAATAACTAAGGACATAGATTATAGTCAGGGGGATAAAGAATAAATTCTTAAGATCCAAGAACTGGCTTCCAAATATTTAAACTGAACCTACTGCTACTTTGGAAGTATAGATGTCCTTTATCCTAAGGAATTATATATATATATATAGTTTTTAACTTAAAAGTTTGGTTAAAGTAAGGAAGCTAATTTGTGTTACAAAGAAGTTTTCAGATTAGCTTGATAGCACCCGTTAACAAAGTGATAATGTAAAAATATCTGTTACCCAGTTGTGTTTTTTTGAGAAGGGGGAGGGGCTTGTGGAGCTAATCAAGGGCAGGGCAATGTTTTGAATGTTGTGAAGAGGAAATAGTATGAATTAATGTCAAGTGTTCTAAGGCCAGGGGAAATAATCATTTGGAGAGAAGGTATGGAAGAAAAGATGATTAATTGTGAAAGGGAAAGCCCCAGAGGCCAGAAAGAATTGCAATTACTTTTAGTTAAGAAAGAAAAAGTAATCTGATGAGTAACAGAAACGAGAACACTAAATTTCATTTCTTGTTCTTTTAAAATATGAAATATGGTAACCATTTATTCATATAACAGTAGCTTATTTCTTGATGGATATTCTCAAAATTTATTTAGTGCAACTCCTATTTGTGTAATTGGAAGCTATCTTTTCCCACTCAAATAATACCTTGAGAATATGAATTGGTTTCCACTAGTAACATGAGATAATGATTTTAATGCTGTTGAAATGCATTAAGTCAACCTAATGCATAGATTTCAGATTTTTCTATGCAGAATCTTTCATATTAGGATCTTATTCAGCCTAGGTGTTTCTCTTTGATTTTCTCCTTCCATTATTTAATGGTAATATTAGTTGTCTTCACTTTCATTTTTGACATATGCAATTGGTTTCTATTAATGTAACTGCACACGCAATCAATTCACTATAATATAATCTTAAATGTAACATTGAACAATTATGTCATTAAAAACAAATTTAGAACATGTATCAAAATTCCCAGACGCACTAAATTTAATTCATTTTAATCATTAGCTTTTAAAGAGTTTAAATACATCAACCTCTGGCCCTTCCATTAAACCATACAGCAATTAAGTTCAAGGAAAAGGGGCAAGGGCCTTTGATTCTAAATAGTTTTTAAAACTCCTGTATCTCTAAGTAGAAACTAACATATTTGGAGTAGGAGAAAATTTTACCATTTGGGACTGAAGAGGGAACATGAATACAAAAGGTACCCCCACCAAAAAAAATTTTTTTAGCCTCTCAGGATACCTTAGTCAATATTTTACTATCATTAAAGATTTGTTTACCAAAGCAAGAGCCTTCTTCAGGGTTAGGTTCAATAAAATATGTAAAATGATAAGAAAATAGGCTTTGACTGATGGTTAAATTATTTTTCATAGACTACTCCTCAATTAGATCTTGGGTTAAGGAATTCTGGACCACGGTTGGGAAGAATGTGGAGATTGGAATCATTGTGATATTTTTATGCTATAATGAAAATGGTTTAAGAATATAAAGTTTCCTTAGAAAAAGAAAAAAGTTTAGGATAACAACAGACCTTAAATAGAATTCCACACTCTCTTAATTTAAGTCCATTCATTTATTCCTCTAACAGACATTTATTAAACACCTACAATGTATCCAGCACTGTTCAAGGCTCTTTGGAAAATAATGACAAAATCTCAACCTAGAAGGGGCCTAGTGATCATATGTGAAGGTAAGGAAATCATAGTCTTTGCCTTGAGTAGAGTGCAATCAAGAAATAAGCTAGAAATAACTAGGGAAAAAAAACACCTGCAGAATAAATTAGATGAGACAGTGAACAGTGTGCAGCCATCATTATTCAAAGAAGCCTTCTAAATAGTGATGTACATGAATTGGTGAAAAGAATGTGGAATAGCATTATTAAGTTGGTGACAGAGCGACTCAGGCAAAGGAAAAATGCCACATATGCAGGGAATAATGAGATTATCCTAGCTGGTTTGTAAGAGCAGATGTAAAAGAAAGGAAAAGTTGAATTGAGTGTGTGGCAAGGGGATGGAGATAATAAAAACAATACCTAGCATTTAGTGTTTAATGCTTTATATAGAAATCTTTGGGAAGAGGATGTGGCTCAAGCAGTTGGGTACCACCTACCACATGGGAGGTCCTGGTTTGGTTCCCAGTGCCTCCTAAAGAAGACGGGCAAGACAGCGAGCTGACATGATGGGCTGGCGCAGTGAGCTGACGCAACAAGATAGCACAGTGAGATGATGCAACTAAGAGACAGCGAGGAAACACAAGATAGCACAGTGAGATGATGCAACTAAGAGACAGCGAGGAAACACAATGAGAGACACAACAAACAGGGAGCAGAGGTGGCTCAAGCGATTAGGTGCCTCCTTCCCACATGGGATGCCCGAGGTTCAGTTCCCAGTGCCTCCTAAAAAGAAGATGAGCAGATAGCAAGTGCAAACAACGAAGGGGATGGAAGGAAAAATAAATAAATCTTTAAAAAAAAAAAAAAAATCTTCAATGTACTTAGCCAAAAACCAACTCAAACTAGTTTACCTAATAAAAGGAATATATTGACTCATACTCAAAAAGTCCGGGGATGCATCTGGCTACAGTAAAGCCTGAGTCAAGAGATTCAAACTGTGTCATCCAGACACTATCTTTTGCATTCTCAGCCATCCTGAACCAATAACTGTGCCCAGAGAGACATGCTACTCTGGTAAGGTCTGCTCATGTGTCCGTTACATGGGTAGGTGGTGATTCTCCAAAGAGACAGTGGGCACATATACAAAATAGTTCCAATACACATGCTTCTCTCATTTATCAATTTACAAACTCTATAAAATAGGTATAGTTATTGTCCCCACTATGTATAGCATAAACTAGAGCAGTAAGGGTATCAGGAAGACAGGAAGAATTCACTAGAATTAGGCATTATGAAAAATGGAAAGGCATTAACTAGAATGGTGGAAGAGGTGCTAGAGAAAGAAGAGGGAAAGGAAAGGTCAAATCAGAAATCCGAAGACAAATCAACATTTGATGTTGATAAGAACAAAGGAGACAATTGAACATGAGTCAAGGTTTTCAAACTTGGGAGATTTTTACAATGCTGTTACAGTCATTGCAAATTAAGAGGTACCAAAGGGTTGCTCTGGAGCTCCTGTTGGGGGTGGGGACCTAAGGATTGAGAAGAGAATGAGATTAGTTCAAGTTCTCTGGAGCTTTTTTGGTCACACTAAGATCCATATCCATTCAATAATTACCTGGGAAACTGCAGGTAAGTTTCTATTTTACACCTGTGAAGCCCACAAAGGTGAAAAGGGCATGCTCTCAATCTTAAAGACTCTTACAAAATCTAATCACAGGAATAAAGTAAGTATATTAGTAACTGTGATGTGCGACAGAATAAAAACACTTCAAAGGAGATGTAAAACAGTATGAGGATTTAGAGGAGAAAGACTCCCAGAAAGAGATGCCATCTGAGCTCCACTAGGAAGACAGTACTGGGAACGTGGTCCAGGCTGAACCAACTTGAGCAAAGACAAAGATGAAACACGGTAAGATTGATTCAGGGAACACTGGGTTACCCTGTTTGACCCAAAAATGGGGGATGGGAGAGAGAAGATGGGAAAGGTAAAATAAGTAAAATAAAAAAAGGTAAAATAAGGTGGAGGCTGATGGGTAGGAAACTGGACAGTAGTGAAGAGGCAGTCCCTGATATTTTTGGAACAGGGAAATGATTTGCATAGTTCCATGCTTTAAGATAGGCACGAGAATACGGTACAGTATGGTTGAAATTATCCATCTAATGTGGCTTTCATTATCCTCTTTGGACTTGATTTCTATCTAAAACTCTTTACACTTTTACCATACACTCAGTAGAATGCTAAACCACAAGCCTGAGAGTAAATAGTATGTGGCAAGTGTAAATTGTTCAACCTGATTTAGTGTCTTTTCATTTCAACCTTCATCATTTCTATTAAATGCTAAATTCTTAACTGTGGGTGAAGTCAGGCCACCATAAACTATCAGATTTCCATATTTTAGCGAATGAACTGACCCTACAAGTAGCTATCTACTTGGTATAATTTTACTGGCACCATCTCCTGTAAAATGCCTCCCTGCCTGTTCGCTGAAAATCATTTAATGGAATAAAATGTATGATATAAAATTCAAATACTCCCAGGAGAGGAAACAGTGGCATAATCACTGAGAGCAATTTTTGATAAAGGGGGAGAGGGTACAGAGGGGGAAGATAGGAAACATGCAGTATAGCTTCACATGACAGTTTTGCCCAGCAAACAACCTTCATCCTGATAATACAACCTCTTCTCCACTAAAATACCCTCCCTCCTCAATTGTGAGGGGAAAAGACAAAATCTGCCACCCCCATCCCACACACACTTTTTTCTTGCTCTCCATTCCTTTCCCATCATACCTTTATTTCAAATGTAGAAATCCTAAGCCTTAAACTTTCATAGCTGAGGCCTTATATTAAGACATTTAGCGCTGCTGGTACCCTTCCCCCACCCTACAAGCGGACAATTTTGAATTCTCTGGCCTCAGGCTCGTGGCTACAGACAGAGGGGTCCACAGGGATCCACATCCCCAGGCATTGGGAGAGAGAGGGGTGCAGCTTGATTCAGCTTTTGTCCAACAAATTTGGTCTGCTGTGTTCCACGAGCCCTTCAAGGCTGGGTGGGGCTGCGCCATTGTTTGGCATGGGAGCCTGCATAGGACTAAAGAGATCCAGCCCTCTCAATTACCCTCCCTACTGACCTGGACTGGTTGTTGAGGACATAGTGAGGAGTGGAATCATTTCCTACCTGGGAAAAGGGAGAGGGCTGCCAGCAAAGGTTGGAGAAGAGTCTCTGAGAAAGTTTGAATTGCAAGGCTCTAAATTGCCTCCAGGCAGGATCCTCTGCCAAGTTGCTGCCATCAGTGTTGCAGCAAACACACCCCAACCAGGCTTTGACTGAGAGGGCTGCCGAAGAGCACCATCTGCTGGGGAACAAAGGAAGTGCATGAGAGGAAACTAAAAGTAAATAAATGACTTTTTCCTGCCTTTACAGCTTCCCTCCTCAAGGCCCTTGGAAATGGGTCTGAAACCCATAACTGGGTCCATGGCCCCAATTTAAGCAACTAACAGGTACAATCCTAAAGTTCTAGAACAGGTTGAACCTAGAATCAAAGAACAGCAGTGACATACAAACTCCCGTCACTAAATCCCAATGAAAGGGAGAAATTGAGCATCAGAATAAACTCATCATCATAATCAGATACCTAGACATCAGCAAAACATTACAAGCCTACTAAGAAAATGGAAGAAATGGCCCAAGCAAAGGAATATATCAAAGCCCCGGATGAGACACGGGATTTGAGACAACTAATTAATGAGGTTGATACAAATCTCCAAAATCAAATTAATGAGTTGAAAGACAATATGGCTAAAGAAATAAAGGACATCAGAAAGACACTGAGAAAGCACAAAGAAGAATTTGAAAGCCTGAATAGAAAAATAACAGACCTTATGGGAATGAAAAACATGTAGGTGAGATAAAAAACACATTAGAGCCAAGCGGGTGTAGCTCAATGGTCGAGTGCCTGCTTTGCATGTACGAGATCCCAGGTTCAATCCCTGGTACCTCCTAAAAAAATTAAAAAAAGTTAAAAACAAAAAAACAAAAGAAAAAACCAAACAGACAACACATTAGAGGCACACAGCAGCAGACTCGAAATGATAGAAGAAAGAGTAAGTGATGCAAAAGACAGAACAGCTGAAATTGAAGAGAGAGAAGAACACAGAGAGGAAAGAATGGAATGGAGAAAATTGAGCAGGGGCTAAGGGAGTTGAATGATAACAACAAATACGTGTGATGGGAGCTCCAGAAGGAGAAGAGAAGGGAAAAGGGGCAGGAAATAATGGCTGAAGATTTCCAACTCTCATGAAAGAAATGAATTCACATGTCCAAGAAGCACAGCATACCCCAATCAGAATAAATACGAATAGACATACTCCAAGACACATACTACTCAGAGTGTCAAACATCAAAGTTAAAGAGAAAATTCTGAGAACATCATGGGAGAAGCAAACCATCACATACAAGGGACACCCAGTAAGACTTAGTGTGGATTTCTCATCAGAAGCCATGGAGGTGAGAAGACAGTGGTATGATACAATTAGGGTGCTGTATGAGAAAAACTGCCAGCTAAGAATTCTTTATCCAGCAAACTTGTCTTCCAGATATGAAGGTAAGTTTAAAATATTCACAAACAAACAGAAACTTAGAGAGTTCATAAAAAAGGATCCACCATTGCAGGAAGTATTAAAGGGAGCCTTATAGCCTGAAAGAAAAAGGAGAGCAGGGCTTAGAGGAGAGTAGAGAGCAAGACTAGCAAAAAGGGTAACCAAAAGAGTAAAAAGAGACAAAAATGAGATATGACATATGAAAATCAAAGAATAAAATCGTGGGAGTAAATTATGCATTTACAGTAATATCATTGATCATGAATGGATTAAACTCCCCAATCAAAAGATACAGGCTGACAGAATGGATAAAAATACATGAGTCATACATATGCTGCCTACAAGAGACTCACCTCAGACCCAGGGATACAAACTGGCTGAGAGTGAAAGATTAGAAAAAGAGACTCCATGCATACAGTAACCAAAAAAGAGCAGTGGTAGCTACACTAATATCAGACAAAACAGGCTTTAAATGTAAAAAAAAGTTATAAGAGATAGAGAAACCCATTATATATTTATAAAAAGGACAATCCACCAGGAAGAAATAACAGCCATAAGTATCTATGCACCTAACCAGGGTGCCCCAAAATATATGAGCAAACTCTGGCAAAAATGAAGGGAGAAATAAACATCTCTACCATAATAGTTGGAGACTTCAACACACCACTCACATCATTAGATAGTACTAGACAGAAGATCAACAAGGAAACAGAGAATTGAATAATACGATAAAAGAGCTACACCTAACAGACATATACAGAAGGTTGTATCCCAATCAGTGGGTTATATATTCTTGTCAAGGGTTCATGGATCTTTCTCCAGGATAGACTACATATTGGGTCATAAGGCAGGTCTCAATAAATATAAAAATATTGAAATTATACAAGGCACATTCTCAGATCATAATGGAATGAGACTGGAAATCAATAACAGACAGGAAAAGGGGAAATTCACAAATGTGTGGAGGCTAAACAACACACTCTGAAACAATCAGTGGGTCGAAGAAGAAATTGTAAGAGAAATTAGTAAATATATTGAGATGAATGAAAATGAGAACACAACTTATCGAAACTTATGGAATACAGTGAGGGCAGTGCTGAGAAGGAAATTTATAGCTCTAAATGCCTATATCAAAAAAGATGAAAGAGTTAAAATCAAAGATCTAACTGAATAACTGGAGAAACTCGAAAAAGAACAGCAATCCAGTCCCAAAGTGAGCAGAAGATAATAAAGATTAGAGCAGAAATAAGTGAAATCAAGAACAACAACAACAAAATAAAATAGAGAAAAGCAACAAAACTAAAAGCTGGTTCTTTGAGAAGATCAATAAAATCGACAAACCCTTAGCTAAACGAATTAAGAAGAAAAGGGAGAAGATTCAAGTAAATAAAATCAGAAAAAACACTTTGAAAGAACGGAATAGAAGGGAAATTCTTCAACATGATAAAGGGCATATAGGAAGAATCCACAGCCAGCATTGTACTCAATGGGGAAAGGTTGAAAGCTTTCCCTCTAAGATAAGGAAAAAGACAAGGATGCCCACTGTCACCACTATTTTCAATATTGTGCTAAAAGTTCTAGCTAGAGCAATTAGACAAGAAAAAAAAAATGCACCCAAATAAGAAAAGAGGATGTAAAACTCTAACTATTCGTGGATGACATGGTCCTATATTTAGAAAATTCTGAAATGTCTACCAAAAATCTACTTGAGCTAATAAACGAGTTCAGCAAAATGGCAGGATACAAGATCAACACGTAAAAATCAGTAATGTTTCTGTACACTAGTACTGAACAATCTGAAGAGGAAATTGGGGGGAAAATTCCATTTAAAATATCGACAAAAAGACTCAAATCCCTAGGAAAAATTTAACCAAAGAAGCGCAGGACGTATATTCAGAAAACTATAAAGCAAAGCTAAAAGAAATCAAAGAAGACCTAAACAAATGGAAAGACATTCCGTGTTTATGGATTGGAACACTAAATTTCATAAAGATGTCAGTCTTACCCAAACTGTTTTATAGATTCAATGCAATACCAATTAAAATTCCAGGAGCCTACTTTACAGAAATAGAAAAGGCAATTACCAAATTTATTTGGAAGGGAAAGTGCACCCAAATAGGCAAAAAGCATTCTAAAAAAGAAGAGCAAGGTGGAAGGACTTTCACTGCCTGACCTTGAAACATACTACATAGCTACAGTGGTCAAAATTGTGGTAAGGGAGCGGTTGTAGTTCAGGGGTTGAATACGTGTTTCCCATATACGAGGTCCCAGATTCAATCCCTGGAACCTCCTAAAAAAAGAAACAGCACAGTATTGGCAGAAAGATAGACACGTTGATCAGTGGAATAGAATGGCCAACTGTTTTTTGACAAACCTACCCAGTCCATGTTACCAGGACAAAACTGTCTCTTCAACAAATGGTGCTGGGAGAACTGGATATCCATAACCAAAAGAATGAAAGAGGACCCCTAACTCACTCCCTATACAAAAATCAACTCAAAATGGATCAAAGACCTAAAATAAAATTCAAGACCGTAAAACTACTAGAAGAAAACGTAGGGCCCATCTTTAAGGTCTTGTGGTTGGTGGTGGTTTCTTGGATCTTGCACCTAAAGCATGGGCAACAAAAGAAAACACATAAATGGAACCTCCTCAAAATTAAACACTTTTGCTCCTCAAAGGACTTTGTCAAAAGGGTGAAAAGGCAGCCAGCTCAATGGGAGAAAATATTTGGAGATTACATGTCCTGATAAGGGATTATATCCATGATTTATAAAGAGATGTTACGATTCAACAATAAAATGACAAATGATCCAATTTAAAAATGGGCAAAAGAGTTGAATAGATATTTCTCCAAAGAAGAAATACAAATGGCAAAAAAAACACACAAAAACACAGAAAATATGTTCAACATCACTAGTGATTAGGGAAATGGAAATCAAATCTACGAGATATCATTTCACACCTATTAGAATGGCCACTATTAAAAAGGCAGAAAACTACAAGTGTTGGAGAGGATGTGGAAAGATAGGAACACTTATTCACTGTTGGTGGGAATACAGAATGGTACAGCCACTGTGGAGAACTGTTTGGCAGTTCCTAAAGAAGTTGAATATAGATTTGCCATGTGACCCTGCAATACCACTACTGGGTGTATACCCAGAAGAACTAACTGAGAGCAGTGACACAAACAGACATCTGCACACCACTGTTCATAGTGGCATTATTCATGATTGCCAAAAGATGGAAACAACCCAGGTGTCCATCAAGCGAGGAATGGATAAACTGTGGTATATACACACCATGGACTATTATGCAGTTGTTAGAAGAAATGAGGTCATGAAGCATATGACCACATGGATGAACCTGGAGGACATTATGTTGAGTGAAGCAAGCCAGACATAAAAGGACAGATACTGTACAATTGTGCTATTATCAACTAATATATTGTGTAAACTCATGGAGTTAATAACTAGAATATAGGTCACCAGAAAATAGAATGAAGTTAGAGAATGGAAAGTCAAGGGTTAACCTGTGTAGAACTGGTAAAAAGGCTGTTTGTTAATCTTTGAAAATGCATAGAAAAGATGAAAGTACATCATAGTATTTGTAACTAGCAGTGCTATTATATGGGTATGACAATGGTTGAAAGGCAAAGTCTAAGGTCAGGTATATTACTAGAAGGAAAGCTAAAAAATGTAACATGGTACAGTATATGACAGTAAAACCTCATGTGAAATAAGAATATGGGTAATATTGCATATATAAGACTGTTAATATTGCATATATATATAAGACTGCATATATATAAGACTGTTAATATACTGAACAAATGTATATTAATGTTACAAGATGTTAATATCAGGCAAAAAACACACATTATGCTGCGTGAAAGAAACCAGACAAGTACTACATGTTGTATTTATATATAAATATAAATTAATTTATAAAGATGGAATTAGATTAGTAGTTATGTAGGGCTGGGGAAAGATAGAGGGATTGAGAGGTGACTGCTATGGGGTGTGGAGTTTTTCTTTTTGGAGTAATGAAATTGTTCTAAAATTTTTTATGGTGGTGAACGCACAATGATTATACTAAAAGCCATTGATTGTACACTTTGGATGGATTGTATGGTGTGTGAATAAATATATCTCAAAAAAACTGTTTAAAAAAAGACATTTAGCACTTTTCACTGCATCAGTCCATTTGTACAACTTTTATCGATTGATTCGGTATTGGTGGCAAATGAAAGTGGAAAGAGTTTGGGGGAAAAAAAAATCATTCCAGTGCTACTATTTCTTCTCTGCAGTCTAATCCCCTAACCTCTCCAAACTTTTCCACCACACTCGTTGATTTAAAACTAAGCCCTTTCATATCCATCTTTCTTTTTTTTTTTTTTTAATTCTCCTCAGTCCCTCATCCAGGTCCTGGTGGCAGATCAGCATTCTCCTGGTTCCCTAGGGCTCTAACAGCACCAGTAAACTACTCTTCACCCTTTTGTTAGAATTCTTGAATTTTAAGGGCTTCTTACATTGGCCTGTGCATCTTCTACCTTTCTCATCACTGTTTCTGTATCAGCTGGTCACTTCTTTCTTCACCATTTTGGCCCAAACACACAGACCTCTCCACTTCAAGTGCTAAGTCACACTGAGTGACCTCAGTGTCATTTTAGACCTCCTTGATGCCTTAACTCATCACCTTTGCTTCCACTCCATCTTCCTTAGGTGTGACCATTGGTTTGGGGGGAGCAGAGTGGGGGACCTAGACCTTGGCTTCCCTTTAACATCTGAAAGGATCATCTCCAATATTCCACAGTCTCATCACACACACATCAAACAGCCACAAATATGATGATGTCCACAGCACCCTCCTCAAACTTTCCCTCTCTACTGGCTCTTTCCCTTAACAATCAACATACTCAAATGTTCCATTTAAAAACAATTTGTAAATCTCCCTCAAACCTATTTTTTTCCCATTACCAAGGTTCCTGAGGGGAGTTCCATTTCTGGTAATGGTGGAATAGGTCTTTCTTTCTTCCTTCCTCCCTCCCCCCCTCTCTCTTTCTTTCTTTTTCCCCCCACGTCCCCTCATTGTTCACATTCACTGTCTGTTCGTTGTGTGCTCGTCTTCCTTTTAGGAGGCATCAGGAACCGAACCCAGGACCTCCCATGTAGGAGGGAGGTGCCTAATCGCTTGAGCCACCTCTGCTCCCTGCTTTGTTGTGTCTTTCATTATGTTTTCCTCCTTGTGCCTCTTGTTGCATCAGCTTGCTGTGCCAGCCTGTTGTGTCAACTCACTGCCTTGCTCATCCTCTTTGGGAGGCCTGGGAACCGAACCTGGGACCTCCCATGTGATAGGCAGGAGCTCAATCACTTGAGCCACATCCTCTTCCCAGACCATCTTTCTTGCACCAGATGAACCTCCCTGAAGGAAAGTCTAAAGCCTGTTCTTCAGGGAGAGGGAAAATGATCTCAAATGGAACCGCAATGATACAGTAAAAATAGTAAATAGACAGGAAATCCAAATGAACATTGACTGTTTAAAACAATAAGATTTCATTGGGTTTAAATATATATAAAAGAGAGAATATATAAAAATAATAGCACATAAGTTGAGGGTAAATGGAATTAAAAATGCTCTAAGGTCCTTGCATTGTCTCGGAAAAAGGCAAAGTTAAAGGATTAATATTAGCCATTGATTAGTCAAGAATACCTGTTATAATGTATGATTTTCCACTTATAAGAAATTCTTGAAAATGCAAAGTAATCTATAGTGACAGAAAGTGATTGGAAGATGCCTGTGGATGTAGGCAGGGATTGAGGTTACTTTTGGGAGTGATGGAAACATTCTGTATCTTGATTGTGGTGGTAGAGAAATACAGGTTTGTCAAAAGCTCAGCAAACTACAGAATGGCTGTAATTTATTTTGTGTAAATGACATCACAGCTTTCCTGTTGTACTATTTAGACCAATCATTAAAAATGACAAAAAAAAAAAGACAAACACTTGCAAATTAATTGAACAAAAAAGGAATAATAATAAAAAAAATAACCAATCCAAAAGAAAACAGGAAAGAAAGGAAAAGGTGGAACCAATAAAAAAGCAATGAAATCATGGCAGATATAAACGCAATTTATAATCTACCTTCTACAGTGTAGAAAGAGTAGTCTACAATAAGAGGGACATTTTTGGGAAAGTTTAATGATAGTTAAACTTGTGGGTTGAGCGCATGAATTTATCCCCACTCCCTTTCCAAAATTTCAATAGTAAGTTAGCAAAGAGTTTTTATATATATATA
>JAQZBX010072422.1:0-15073 GCA_029593785.1 Cabassous unicinctus | reverse complement strand
GGAGGGAGGAGAAATGGGAGAAAATAACAGATCATGGGTCCCTGGTAGAGAGGAAGGGGCTGAAGAGTGATAGAGAAGGCTGATTTATAGACTACAATTTCCCATTACGGATTATAAATGCCCAGGTTTTACTTGTGTGTTGATCCATGCAGGGGGACACGGCGAGAGCAGGGCGCAGGAGGCGAGAGAGAGAGAGAGAGAGATTTGATCTTTGTGCCTGCTTTTTAAACCATTCATTATTCTGCCCCTTTTGCTAACAGGACTCCCTGCTGTTTGCTCTTTTGATGGATTACCGCAGCCATCAATCCCCTGGGAGGGCCCAATGATAAGGTCCCTGAAGAATATCCGGGGCCTCTCCTGGCTTCCGGAGGAAATCTCATTCTGAATGGCAGAATTTCATGAGGCTCTTCCAGCAGCCATCTTGGGGTATCAATGTCCACGTGGAATTCTTGCCAGGTTCCAGATCCATCTATTGATTCCCTATTTCAATAGCCTTCTTCAATTCCTTTATGATATGTGTCGTCAGTGACTCCATGAAGAAATTCTTAGGAGGAGAATTATCACTTATTAACAAGCAGGCAAACAGACCATTCCTTGCTCCTGCATTGCACCTACCTCAGGTCTCTTAGAAGTCTTGATCACACTTATTCTTTCACCTCCTCACCTCCTGCTTTCCCTTCACCTCTGGCTTTCCCTTCACCTCCTGCCTTTCCCTTCCTGAACTGTGATAAAGCATTCCTAGAGAAGACAACCAGTAAATGCTTTGCCTGCCATCTCAAGGACGCATTTTCATATTTTGCTCAGTGTCCCTGCATCATTTCACTGTACTAACCACAAGCTTCCTCTTGATATTTGCTTCTTCCCAAACTTCCAAGACAGAACTCTCCACTCTTACCTTTTGAAAGACAGATCAGATTCGAGTTTGCAGACTATGACATTTTATTTGAAACACCAAAGTTTTGCTACAGCAGTGTAGCAGTTTGGCATTATTTATGAATTCCAAAAATAGATATTGGATTATGTTTGTAAACTGGTCTTTTCCCATGGGCATATTAAATTATATTGGATTCAGAGGTTTCACTTTTACTTGGTTAAATAATGATTAAGGCTTTGATTGGGCCACGTAAGTAGGACCTTGAGTCCCCGCTTCCTTGGTGGGTAGGACTCACAGAGAAACTGCACCACGGAGAAGGGAGGTTGGATTTTTAATGCTGGAGCCCCCAGAAGTAAGCACACAGGAGAGGAAAACAAAAGAGTAGAGATAGCGGCATAAACATGGCAGAGGCCCTGGGAAGAGAGACGAGCCATTCGCCTGATAATTTACAACTGGCCTCGTAAATAAAAGAGCAGCTGAGGCCGTAGAGGAAGGAGCCCTGGGAGAGAGACGAGCCTGCCCTATGCCAGCCTACAGCTGAGATCAGAAGAAGCTGGGACCACAGAGCCTTAGGAGGGAAGAGGAAGGCTGAAGCCTCGCAGACGTCGCCCGCCATCTTGCTTCAACATGTGGCAACAGACATTGGGTGAGAAAGTACCTCTTATGGTACCTTGAGTTGGACTCTTTAGGACCTTGTGACTGTTAGCTTCTACCCCAAGTAAATACCCTTTATAAAAACCGACTGATTTCTGGTATTTTGCATCAGCACACCTTGGGCTAACTAAGACAAGCAGGAAACCAGCGAACTTGAGAAAGCAGAAGTAGCTTCTGGCTTCTCAGGACAGCAAATCATGTTTATAGACATAAAAAGGAAGTTAGCTTGACTTCTATTGTTTGCATTGGGGTTTGCTCATCTTTTAGGGGTAGGTTTGTGGCAGGTGGGCTTGATTTTGTATTGGGTCAGATGTAATGAACCAGGGGATTGATTGACTATCTAGGTCAGCTGCCTTGGTGGGGATTTCAAATTTCAAAAGATAAAGTAGGAAACTCAAGAGAGAATTCAAACGGGAAGTAGATCATGGTTTCTTTTTTTACTCAAAGGGGCCCCCAGGGCTTTCTGTATATAATTTCATGGTACCTTAACCCGATCTTTTTCTCTCTATCCTTTACTCCTTCTGCAGTATAACCTGAATTGGCTTAAACAACAGGGATTGTCCTGACGTTTCAGAGCCTAGCAGGCTTGCTGCCTTCCAGAGTCGGTAGCATTCTGGTACTGCCGCAAACCTTCAGGTCCCCTGGCCTGTACCTCTACTTCCCCATCACACAGCCCTGTCCTCCCCTCTCTCTTCTGGGTCCCCCTGACTTCCAGCTGCTGGTTCTTCCCCGTGAGTTTCTTTTTATCAGCCTTCCAGGAATCTGGATTGAGACCCACCCTCATTCAGTTGGGCCAAACCTTAAATAAAAATAACATCTTCAGGAGGTCCTATTTACAATGGGTTCACAACCATGAGAATTCAGATTAAGATGAAAAACCTGTCTAAATCGGAGCACCTAATTCCACCCACGTCATCACCCCATCACCCCCACTTACTAATTCTCTATTGCAGTGATCCACCAGACACAGTTGAAACCTCTTACTCTTGCGTCCTACTCTTCCCTTATAGCAATGAAAATTTAAATCTTCCCATTTCTATTTTCTTACTATCTCTCCAATTACTTCAAGGTGTCCCTGTACTCTGTAATTTCAGTCATTCAGGCTATAGGCTGCTGTTTCTCAAAAAGTTGTTCCTTACAGAATATATATCAAAATCAAGGAGTAGATGTAGCTCAGTGGTTGAGCGCCTACTTCCCATGTGTGAGGTCCTGGGTCCAAACCCTGGTACCTCCTGAAAAAATAAAATAACCAGTTAGGCAACTTGTTAACAAATTTCTGGGCACCATTTCAGATGGTTTGAATCATAATATTTGGTAAAATGATCTTGAAATAGCAATATTTAACAGACTCCCAGAAGGAGCTACCACTCTTCTAATCCAAAACTGTGCATGTTTAAAAGCTATATTAGAAACATGATATGTTGTATATTTTAAATTTGTAGGTCTAGGTGATACCTCCCCTTCTTCATGGTGGCAAATGTCTTTGATTAAGATTGAATGCTTCTGTTTGTGCTAAAGCAATTTCATAAATTCTTCAATGGGAAAATAAATAGCACGACTCAGAGGTAAACTTGGACTCTACTTTCAGGTTAAAACTGCTGGCCCTGTTTTGGATCATTATGTTATCAAAGTATTATTTTAGCTTTAAAACTCTATGGTTATAATATTTTGTGATTATACATAGTTAGGCATGGAAACTCAATAATCATCTTTATAAAACACACAAGTATTCTAAATATTTTTAAAACAATTATAACTTTTTTTTTTTACATTATTTGTCAACCTGTAAACAAGCCCTTGAAGTTGGGGTTTAATTATTTGGGACAGTCAGCCTTATTTGGGAATGGCTACAAATTAAGGAAAATCTGGTATCTTGGACTCTTTTAAATGAAGTGATATTTTTATGGATACTAAATTTATTAATTTATGAGTTTGGCATATATTTACTTCCTAGATGTATCATTCAACATTTACGCATTTCTGGGTTGTGGATTTCTTTTCCTAGTTTGATTCCAGTATCTTTAATTTGTAGTTTAGGTCCTCAGAAAGTTTACAGGTAGTTTTCTTGTAGTGGCCAATGCAGGAATTGTGCCAGATTATGGCACTTGAGCCATGGTGGAGAGAAAAAGGGACACATATGCCAAAGAGCATCTGGATGTTTATAGACAGTGGACTGACAGGTTCCCGTCAGCTGTGAAATCTGGTGACAGTAAAGGTGTTGAGCTTCTGGTTCCTTAGTTGTTTTTAGAAATTGTTGGTTACAAAGAACTTCCTCGCTATATTTGACATCCCAATGTAGCATCCGGTAAGCCATTGATGAAAATCCATCAGCACTGTTTTAAAACCAGAATGAATATCGTGCATCATGCAGCATCACAGAGACACCTGAGAAGGTGTGAAGTTCCACACGACGAGGTCATCTCATCGTGAGGAAGTAACAATGTGTCATCTCTGGATGCTAACAAGACCTCTGACCCTTCCTCCTGTGTGTAAAATTACGCTGAGAGTTTGTCATGGAGAGGCACTGTGTCTTTGTTGCTTTACACATGCAATCGACAACAAACCCATTAATAAAACGAAGACCCCAGAATCCATTACTCTGCTAATGAAATTCACGAGATAGGAGCGGTGGCACAATTCATCAGTACAACCTTAGCTTTCTTAGCCAACAAAAACAAGCAAGCTGACAAAATTAATGGGATATATACTTCCTAGTTGCCACACCATACAGGTTTTGCAGGGGTTCTTTGCATTAGGATGCTCCACTGTGTAAATGTCTCAATCAGTGTGAGAGAAGCCCTACACTCTGCCATTTACAGGATATGTGAATGGTGTTTGTCTTCTTTACGTCTGCTGTCAAAGAAACCATGATTCCAGTTAGGAAACAAAGACAAAGCACTAAATAATGGAATTCATGTATTATAGGAAGTCTGTAGATTTATGAACACAGGAGTCTTTTTGTGGCTACATGTCTGTAGCAGAGTTTCTCAACCTTTAGAAATTTAACCATACTTATCTCTGAGCCCATCACAGACCTAAGGAATTGGAAACTCTGGGATGGTATTTGAAGATACCGGTCTTTAAAAAGGCCTACCCAATGAGTATGATGCTCACCAAACATTGAAAACTAGCAGATTTCATATTTATTCACAATTTCTAATAGTAACGTTGAACGTCTGTAATTAGCTTCATCTCTACAAGGCTCGATAATTTTCGTCACTTGGATTGTTTCAACAATGTGCATGCAGAGAGAGCTTTAGTATTTTACCTTACCCTAAAAATTTAAAAATGAAAGATACAATTTACTCAAGTGATAACACAAAACCGCTTAATTGTCTCTTTTATTTTCTGCATGTTGATTTCTTTGTGCTGTAATACAGAGAAAGCTCTTCTCCTTCCAGGGAATCTCTCCTGCCCCAACTGGATCCTGAATTACTGCTTTCTTTGGCACTCTGTAACCTGGTTTCAGAGAATGTTTCCATGGCATTACCAAAAGGTGAATGTGTTTATCTTTTCTACAAGGAGGCTGAGGTATAGGTAAATCAGATTTAAAATCTAAAGATATCAAATCATAATTAAAGTGTTTAAATGTATTCCAAGATACTGATAAGTTTAGGGCATGTGTGATGAAAAAAAGTAATGATGAAAATGCAGTAGATTTAATGCCATAATTCACTGACTATATATGGATACCACAAACATTTCATATTTCATCTCTACTGACGGTGTTAAGGTAAATATTTTGTCTTTATTTTGAAGACAATCATCAATGCTAGACATTTTATTTTTTCAGATACTGTATTTATTCCACAAAATTATTGATAAGAAAAGTATTCTAAGGCAAGAGTTGGCAAGTGAAGGCTGGTAAGTCAAATCCAGCTTGTTACCTGTGTTTATACATAAAGTTTTATTGGAACACCATTCATCTACACACTGTCTCTCTCTCTAACGATACAATAGCAGAGTTGACTATTTAAGTTGTGAGAGAGACCATATGGGTCACAGAGCCAAAAATATATGCTATCTGGCCCCTTACAGAAACGAAAATATGTCTAAGCAGTGAAACTTAAGAAATGCCTATGGTTCCTTTTTTCAATCCGTGTTACTTCACACTGAGAAGGCAGGATTTCCTTTTTATATGTTTGTTTTAAATAATTTGGGTAAAAATGTATAGTTATTTTAAACAAGTTATACTTTCAACTACATTGCTGTATGCTTAATAATTAGTTTTTTCTTTTTATTAAAAATAACTGGGAGGCAGATGTGGCTCAAGTGGTTGGGCTCCCGTTTACCATATGGGAGGCCCCAGGTTCGATTCCTGGGGCCTCCTGGTGAAGGCGAGCCGGCGGCGCAGTGAGCTGACGGCCCCCGTGGCGCGTTGAGCTGACGGAGCTGGCGCAGCAAGATGACTCAATAAAGGGAGACAAGCAGACACAAACAAATGCACAGCAAATGGACACAGAGAGTACAACAACAAGGGGGGGGGCGATAAATAAATAAATAAAATAAATCTTAAAAAAAATATTAAAAACGAATGAAAAAGAGTTTAGATAATGGATATTGGTGATGTTAGCACAACATTGTGAAACTAATTAACATCCCTTAATTATATATTTGAATGTGGCTAAAAGGGGGGATTTTACATTGTATAATAACATATATTACTAAGATACATATTTTTAAAGGAAACAACAACCTGGAACTACACATCACAAAAGTGAACCCTAAGTTAAAGCATGAATTATAGTTATCCTATGACTATAAAAATGTTAAACAGAAAAAGAAAAAAAAAAAAAAGAACTCTAAACATAGGCATGTTTTATAAAAGTATGCATTGGCCAATTTGGGATGTATCTTATACAATAATGCTAGTTTTTTAATATAAAAGTATCTGAGGCCATCATTAATTCATTATTTTTGAAAATATTTATGAAGGACCCACTGTATATCATGTAAGGAATTAAGACATGAGCATTTAGGATGATTGGTAATGATAGATATAAATCCTGATCTACAGGTCTTATTTACTAATAAAGGGATACTAGACAAAAAGGAAGCAGTAGGAGATAGGAGTTATGGAACTTTAGATAGTAATGCCACAGATAGAATAAGACAGGGTTAGAGGTAGGAGAGGTGAAGTGGAAGTTCTGTATCTAACAGCAAAAAAGTTCAAGTCATGACTTACGCTCAGACTCTAGAAAAATGAGAAGATCCCAACTATCTGAATTTGGGTGGGGGGGAGTTCTGAGGAGACAGAAGAGTAAATATAAGGGTCCTAGAATTTGGGGTGAACTTACAACATTCTAGGGATGTTATGATGAGTTGAATGGTGTCCTACAAAAGTCATGTCTATTTGCAACCACAGGATGTGATTTTATTTGGAAATAAGGTCTTTGCAGATTATAGTTAAGACAGAGTCATACTGAATTAGAGTGAGCCCTAAATGCAATACTGTTGTCTTCATAAGAAATTCCATGTAAAGACAGAAAGACACGGAGAAGACAGCTATGGTATAAGGGCAGTGATTGGAGTGATATGGCCACAAGCCAAGAAATGACAAGGATCGCCGGCAATCACCAGAAATGAGGAAGAGTCAAGGAAGGAGTTTTCCCTACAGCCTTCAGAGGGAGTGTGGTCCTGTGGTCCTGGATTTTGGACTTCTATCCTCCAGAACTCTGCAGAAAAACTTACTCTTGTTTAGCCACCCAATTGGTAGTACCTTGTTATGGCAGTCACAGGACTCTCACAATGTCAGCCAAAAGAACAAAGAGAAAGGGTATTAGGGGCAAGATCAGAGAAGCAGATGGGGTCAAAGTATGGAACGCCTGGCAAAGGTCTCTGGCTTCCATTCTCAGTGCAATTAAATTCTTGGTTGAGTTAAAACCAGACGGTCATCTGATTGTACTTGTATACTCAGAGACTGTTCTAGGTATTCTCTGGAGGGCGGACCACTGGACAGAGATGGAAAGATGGAAACCAAAAAGAAGATACCAGGTGCATAAAAGCAGATGAAAGTGGGTAAGGGGCTTAAAGCAAGTAGGGACGGAGAGAAGTAGGAGAACGTGGGATCCGTTCTAAGATTACTCATGGTGTCATTAATTAAAAAACTTGTCAAAGCATTGTGCTGATTCCTCCTGGTCTCTTTTTTCATTGCATTTATCTATGCTTCATACCACTTATGCATGCATATTCATTTTGTCCATATACGTTTACATCCTAATTTTAACTTCTTTATAGAAAAAAGAAAAAGATAGTTTCTATTGTATTTTGTATCCATTTAATGATGCTTACTTACAGTTTCTTGAAGTAATCACACCATCACTTACATACCAAATCTCTTACCATTCAACCTATCGCTAGCATCCAATCTCCCCTGAAAGCACGATGGATGAATTTGTTTCTTTCCAATTATTTTTTTCCAAAATCCACACATGTTCATCAGGATAGAATGCAAGAAGTAGGATTGTTTGTTTAAATATAAGAGCATTTAACAATTTCCTGGTACCTACTGCATTGTTGACCCCTCACAACAGTATTTGATCATTCCCAATTTATCTTCAGTAAAATGAGAGAAATGCATTAATTTTGAAGGGAAAATGTCACAGGAAAATTAATAGTGTCACTGAGCTGGAAAACCATGATTACCATGTGCAGAAGAAAATTTTAAGTATAAAATTCTTTTGCGATAAGCTGAATTTTCCTTTGCTCACCAGTTTTAAAGGTAGAAAGAATGGGGAACAAATATGTGCATGTCTCTGCGGATGTGCCTTTCTGTAGGCAACAGAAAATTTAAAATCTATTTAGAAATCAGAGTTTTATAGCACTCTGCTTCATTGCTTCACAATTTTCTGTATTAATTTTTGATTGATATAGTTTACCTGGTAGACCCTACTTTAAATATAATTTCACATATCAGTTTGTAAAGGCTCTGTAAATATTTGGTGAGATAAGGAAGCTCACACTTTTTAAAAAATTGAGCTTAATCTTTGTAAAATTGGACAACCTCTATTTGCTTAAGACCAAACTGCCCGCAGAGTAATTTTTGTATTTTATATTATAAAATGGATAATTTTGCATGCTAACATGGTAGAAATACAACAGAATATAAAAGACAATGTTAAAAATAATCTAAATTATGCCTGTGACTTTTCCAGGTTTTTAGTTACTGCGATTACCAGGCTAACCTAGGAAAAATTGCTTTCAGTTTTGAAAACAATGGATCACTTTCTTAAAATTGATAGTTAGGGGCAAAAAATTCCCATCATCATTATGTCCTATCATGGACATAAACAATGGTTGCAATATTTTAAAATATGTATATTTCAATTCCTTTTACCTGAAAAGAAACCCTACAGGTTTGCTCAGAGGCAAACTAGTGAATTAAAAATATCAAAATGAATATAAACCTGGTCAAAATATCAGCCACAATCTAGGTCTATTCTTTTGTCAACACAACACTGTCTTGATTTTTTATTTTATATTTTATTTTATTTTTTAAAAGATACTTAGATTATACAAATGTCACATAAAAAATATAGGGGATTCCCATATGCCCTGCTCCCCACACCTCCCACATTTTCCCACATTAACAACATCCTTCATTAGTATGGTACATTCATTGCAATTGATGAACACATTTTGGAGCATTGCCACAAAGTGTGGATTAAAGTTTACATTGTAGTTTAATGTAGCTTTATAGTAAATCTCCAAATCAGATACTTTGCGCTCTCCAACTTTGTGCTTTTAAAAATTGTTTTTGCTAATCTAGTCCCTTTGCCTTTTCACATATATTTTAGAATCAACTTGTCAATGCATGCCTGAAATTTTGTCCAGTGATATGTTCCTTCCTCTTGAATTGCACCTCTGCCTACATGTAAATAAATACATGCAAATACCTACACCAAATGTATCCAGAAACACATAATGTGTGTTTTGAATCAATGTAACATGCACAGTCATGTGTTTGGAGAACATAGCCTAAAATATCATAAGCATTTGTACGAGTGTCCTATGGTTTCCGCAACAAATGACCATCATCTCAGTGGTTTAAAACAAGGCAAATTTATTCACTTCCAGTGCTAGGTGTCATAAATCCAAAACCAGGTGGGCAGCTGGGCTGATTCCTTCTGGAGGCTCCAGAAGAGAATGCATCCCTTGTCTTTTCCAAGTTTTAGAGGCTACCTGCATTTGCTGGTTCATCATCCCTTCCTGCAATAATTCCCACCTTGTACTTCCATTGTCAGATCTCCTATTCTGAACTCCAAAGAATCTCTGTCTCCCTCTTATAAGGAGACTTGTGGTTGTATTGAACCCACCCAGATAATCTACGACAGTTTCCCCATTTCAAGATCGTTAACTTAAATTCAATTGAATAGTCCTTTGTCCATATTGACAGCTTGCAGGAATTAGGGCGTGCTCTGAAAATACACTATTCAGACTACCGCAGGGTTCGTCTTTTTGAAGTGGCAGGATGATGAGAATATGAGATTTTTTTTCTATAAGCTCATCTTCGATGACTTGGTTTCTATCATAAGCAAGCACACTTATGGCTCTATGCATAAACTACCTGACTTGGAATGGCAGTTTCTTTCTTACACTCTATAAAAGCATAATTTAAAATTGAATTTTCAGAAACGTTAACTTTAAGGTCGTCACTCTG
Organism: Cabassous unicinctus; assembly: GCA_029593785.1. Taxonomy (NCBI): domain Eukaryota; kingdom Metazoa; phylum Chordata; class Mammalia; order Cingulata; family Chlamyphoridae; genus Cabassous; species Cabassous unicinctus. Next base: position 4,886 of record JAQZBX010072422.1, on the reverse strand, counting down.
TTTACTCTAAGAATAATTTACATTATTTGAATTTTCCATTTTATAAATATTTTTCTTTTATTCCTCTGCTTCTACAGTTTTCACCCTCATCCTATGATGAAAAAAAAAATAGTTGGCTTAAAATATGAGTGATTCTGTTTCAGAAAATTGGATGGAGAGGGGATGTTGGAAAGAAATAGAAAGCCCACATGTTTTTCTTAATTGAGAGTTTGTTTGAGATGCACATGGGCATATGTGTAATTTGGACTAAACTTGTACTACTTAATCATTTTTCTAAAGGTCAATTTCTTTACCATCACATCTCATTACCTCAGGGTATACTTGGCAGATGCTGGGCACATATGCTGTGGATTAAAAAAGTGTTCTCATAGCCTTTGCTTTGAAATTGGAGACACCTTCGGGTATGTTCCCCCCACACACACACTTTTTTTTTGTTCATGGTCAAATACATGAGAAAGCCTGGTGCCTAATACAGTTATCAGTAAAGAGAGAATCTTCCCTATCCGTGGTCTCATTTGAAACTCTTAGGGTCAGCTACAAGTGTCCAGGCCCTTTGCTGGGCTTAGGAACATCTACTTTATCCTTCATTCATCTGGGTGGTCATTCAGCATGGGCTTTAGAGGCATGGCTCAGGGCAGGTGGTCATGCAGAGTAGACTTTAGAATCTAGAGGCATGACTCAGGACAAGTGGTCATGCAGAGTGGACTTTAGAGTCTGGAGCCTTGGCTCAGGACAGGTGGTTGTGCAGCATGAACTTTAGATTCTGGAGGCATGGCTCAATACGAGTGAATTCCAGATGGAGAGAAAAGCCTGGGCTGACTCCTTGGGTTTCAAGAGGACACTGCCTGGGGCTGGTCCTACGTTTCTTTGTAGTAGAAAGCTTTGAGTGGATAAGTGAACCTTGCATGGAGTGCCCCTAAATGACAGACATTAAGAAGAAAAGCCATCTTTTATTGTTTTTTGTTTTGTTTTGTTTTGTTTGTTTTTTTCAGGAGTCACTGGGAACTGAACCTGGGACCTCCCATGTGGGAGGCAGGTGCTCAACTGCTTGAGCCACATCCACTCCCCCCATCTTTTGTTTTATATATTCAGTTAACAAATATCCTTCCATGCCTACTCCCCCTGACATTTAGGTATTTAATAATATAGACCCTTCACTCAAAGACTTGTTTATTCACTTACTTTATTCTACTTTTCTGCAAATCACTGCTCCTCCAAGTATAGATCTTGCACAAGATCCCTTGACCTCTATGTTGGCAAATCCAACAAAAATATTCCAGTCCTTTTTGCCCTCCTGGTGATTATTTCCCTGGATTAACCTCTTCCTCCAGCTGAAAACAACCACTTCCCTTGGCTTCAAAGACACTCGTCTCTCTCGTGTTTTCTTTGGTCTCTGATCGTGATTTCCTGCCTCTTTCAAAGTTCCATCCTATTGTATCTGTGCCCTCTCAAACTACAGGATCCTAGGACCTTGTCCTTGGGTATGTATTTGATCCTTCGTTTGTCTGGGGTCTTTATTGGACATCCTCCATTTCCAAGACAGCATGAGGAAACAGCTGCCAAGGATCATGGTAGATGTTGACCTCTCCCCCAGAGTTCTCCTTCACATCTCTTTACCATATTAACTCTTTTCATCCTTCAGATCACAGTTAAACCATCACTTCTTCAGCAGAGCCCATCCTGACTGCCAGTATGTGACTAACCCTCCCATCTTGCTAGTCACACTCAAAGCATCTCCCCTCTCCTCTGGATCATTTGTCACGGACGCCATTTTACGCTTATGTATTAACCTGTGTCTGTCACCCTACTAGACCGTGAGCTTCAGGAGGGCAAGGGAATGTGTTTATTTCTCTCACCTTTTATACTGAGCCAATGACCTTGCCTGCCAGGCTCACAGATATTGTTTAATAAATGTTTGCTGACATATTTCCTACACAGCAGAGTCTTGCATGAGAAAGTTTTTGATTTATTGTTTTCCTTTTGTGTTTAATGTTAGGAACCAAGATGGAGGAAAATCCACAGACAAGCCAGTGAATAAGAAACATCACAGTGCTGTGTACAAATATATATTTCATAAGCAGGTCACGATTGAGGGGACAGGCAGCTCTACTTGTGATGAGAAAGATAAAGAAAGTTGTAATTAGGAGGTGAAGACTCAGCTGAGTTGGGTTAAAAGCAGGTATCTGAGTTTTCAGGATAGAGGGGCACAGACATGGATGCAGAATTGAATGAAGAACTGGCAAAAGGGTTCTTCTGAGTTGGTCAGCCTGATCTCAGCCTATTGGGTAATTCAGAATTGCTGAAATGTTTCATGAAGGAATACTAGACTTAAATACACCGTTTAAGAAGATTATTCCATCAAGTGTGGATGAATGTTGAGGGGATTCCAGAGCTAAATGTATGACACCTTAGTTCATGGGAAAGATAAGTAGAGCGTGTATTAGTTTGCTCCTTCTGCTGTAACAAATTACCAGAACATCAGTGGCTTAAAGCAACGCAAATGTATTATGATCTGTAGTTCTGTAGGCTAGGAGTTTGAAATGAATATCATGGGGTGTCGGCAGGGCTTTGTTCCTTCCATGGACTCTAGGAGAGAATCTGGTTGTCTTTTCCAGATTGCACAGACGGCTCACATGCTTTGGCTCGTGGCCCATTCCTCAACTTCAAAGCCATCCACTTGCCCATCTTTGACCACAGCTGGAAAAGGAAGTCACATCTGCCTCTGACCACAGCTGGGGGGTGGGACCATGTTTTTAAGGTCTGATGCTATTATATTGGTCCCACCTGATTAACCAAAGAGAGCCTTCCCATTGCAAAGATGCAGAGTCCCTTTGGCCATGTAAGGAAACATATTCCCAGGTTCCAGAAGATGTAGATATCTTAAGAGGATCATTATCTTTCCTACCACAGGACTCATATCTGACACTTTGAGTCAGTGCAGTTAAGATGCAGATGAAAAATTAAAATTAAAAAAAGACACAGATGAAGCATGTAAATTCAAATAATGATCTTTGCTTTTGTTTACTCCTAAATTATATTGTACATATTCTTATTAATTGTCTTAAAGAATAAACCATACTTAATTCTTAATAAACCATAGTAAATTCTATTTGACTTGCAACAGATGTTCAGAGGAGAGGCAATAAAATAGGGGAAGAAGTAAGCAACCCCAATGTAAAATTTGAGAACATGACTATTAATCACCAGAATATGCATTTGGTGGATTATTAGAATTCATCATCTCTAACTATACATTAAAATTTTAATATGAATGCTAAATTACATCTGATATGGGAAAAAAGCTTTAGCTTTAAAATTGTAGATGCAGTTCATAACCTCGACCTTTCTTGAGAATTAGGTATATCAGATTGAGATTGAGAAAGAGAGAGAGAGAGAGAGAGAGAGAGAGAGAGAGAGAGAGAGAGAGAGAGAAGATCTATAGCCTGGAGGTTAGTTCTGACATGCATTTGTAAAGATTGTTACATAAAACTGATAATCCTCAAATCTATTTTAGTGTAATAGGTAATAGAACACTTTGTTAATAATTACCAATTATGAGACAAAAAGAAAAGTTCAAAAAATCATCTCTCATGTGGAAATCTTAAGAGGCATGCATATAGAGAAAGACCATATTTCTTTTTCTTAAACTGCATCTCCTCCAAAGTGTCAAAGAGGTATGTTGTCAAGTTAAATTTTATCATTGTACAATATCTTTAACTATCTTCAATTATTTAGCAATGATGATTAATACCTCATTAGATTTTATCAAGAATGTATATGCTCAGAAAACCATTTCCTTTTATTCTCTTTCTCTTGTTAAATACAGGAAGTACTACATGCCATTCAATTATATTTTATGAACAATGAATTTCAAAATAGTTTATTTTTTCCTAGGAAATTTTAATTGAACTCAAATTGGGAAGTATGATAATATAGAAAACATAACTGCTCTAATTGCAGTAATATCTATGGAAGGAAAAAGAACTAGCTTCAAGTTGTTGGTATAAGTTCCTATTCAAACTAAAATTATTAAGCTTATTGTTTTCCAAGACTGTTTTTCATGAAGAGATGCACTGTAATTTAAACATTTACTATAGGTCCCACTTATTTGATTCTTGAAACAGAAAGTTATTTTTACCTGGTTTTAAATTAAGGAACTGTGGGAAGCTCATTACGAGCTATAGAATTGCGTTCTTCATAAGCTATATATCAAAAAGTTTAGTCTTCTCATTTTAGTTAGAGTCTTACATTAAAGAATGAGACAAAACTGACACGAAAGAGCTATTTCCAGAATTTTTCAACTTTAATGATGTTGGTACAAAAGACTTTAAAAGGAGTAGATGATGCCTTCCTTGGGGCATGCTTGAAGTGAAATCACATCCTGCAAGTGTTGCATTTTTGTACCAAAGTAGATGGACATTTTTCCCCTTTAATACCAGTAATAAATCACTACTAATTGAAACTCAAGGGACATGTACCACTGCTCATTATAGGAGCCATACACCAAATGCTGTAGTTTTTTTTTTTTTTATCTTAATTTGGTATAACATGTGTATTCTTCTGAAATTAAGTGAATGAGTCTTTTAATGTGTGCATTTTGGTCAAACATAAAATGTTATGTTTCCAAAGAAACAGCATTAATGTGCAATTACCGTGGTTACTATAAAAAGGCAAAAGAGGAGGTCATAGAATATATATATTCTCCTTCATTAGGAATAAAAGGAGATATGCATTAAAATTGATGTTAAAATTTTACTATGGGTTATGAATAAATTGTATTCACCTCCAGTCACCCTGAAAGGAGTTTGGGTGGAAAAAGAAATAAAAAGAACATAATTATTTGTAAAGTTAAATGTGAGAAAATAGATTATATCAACAGTGGGCTT
>JAQZBX010072421.1:0-15074 GCA_029593785.1 Cabassous unicinctus | reverse complement strand
CATTTACCATGTGTGAGGCCCCGGGTTTGCTTCCCGGGGCCTCCTTGTGAGGGCAGGCCAGCCCGCGTGGCGTGGTGGGCTGATGCAGCGGGACCTCACGGCAAGGGGGAGATAAGCAGACATAGAGAAAACACACAGCGAATGGACACAGCAAGCACAAGCAGCAAGGGGGGGGGATAAATAAATAAATAAATAAATCTTTTTAAAAATAAATAAATAAACAAGATTAAACACCTTATCATAAATCTTCAGTGTGCTTTATATGCTGATATGCATTCTCTCTCCAAAAGAACATTTCCAAATTTGCTGAACCTCAGAAATTCCTTTTTTTTTTTCTTTTTTAATAAACCCTTTCAACATGGTAGGACACTGGTATTCTGAAGACTACTGTTTGGGAAACGCTGCTGAATTCAGCAATATTTAAGAGATAATCACAAAATGAAAAGAACATTTCTTCATTAAAAGCTTAAATTCTCTACACATTTGTGATAGTTAATTTTATGTGTCATCTTGGCTAGGTTATGGTGTCCAGTTGTTTGGTTAAATACTGGTCTAGATGCTTCTGTGGAGATATTTGTAGACGGGATTAACATCTACAATGATCTGACTTTAAGTAAAGGAGATTAACCTTTATAAGGTGGGTAGGCCTCATCTAACCAACTGGAGACCAATCAAATTACTGAGGTTTACAGAGAGAAGAATAATTTCTATTTTAACACTACACTACCTACTCTTCTATGAGTTTCCAGCCTACTGACCTCCCTTACGGATTTCAATTTAATTCTCACTGGAATTTCTGATCTGCTGGCCTGCCTACAAACCTTGGACTTACCAGCCTCCACAATCACGTGAGCCAATTCCTTAAAACAAGTATTTTAACATATATTTTTAAAAAGCTTAAAATCTCTTACCTTTCTAGCTGGTGGGCCATGAGCTTTTTATTCACTCTGCTGCCAGGAATCACTCCTCTCTTATCAAATAAGCAGTGCTTCCTTAAGTTCCCATCTAATTATCCCTAGGGCAAAGGAGAGGCAGAAAAGAGGGAACTCATTAACCTGCAAGATTTAAGAGAGTAGCCTCATACAATACAACTCTACTATGAAATTTTGAAAATATTTCGTATCCTTTATCTTTTAAAATGAATGTGGGGAGTTCAGGAAAGATGGCTTCAGAGTAGGCAGGCAGGGCTCAGCTCTTTCACAAAAACAACAGAGAAAGGGCCAAAAGCTGTCTGAGGGACCTGCTTTGGCAGTCAGCAGACCAGGATAGTGCTGCGCAACCCCCAGGAGGTCAAGGGACAGAAAAATGGAAAAATGGAAATGACAACTATAAGTTACTAAACACTGGTGGCCACCAGGAAGGGCACCTATCCCCTACCTTTAAGGTGAGCAGCCTGAATAAAACCCGTGGCCCACTGCAGCCAACTGCGAGATACACAGATGTCTTCTGCCCTGGGAAAAGGGAAGTTATGGCAGAGAGAGAAGAGTGGTTTCTCTTCAGTGAATGTGGCCAGCAGAGACTGCTTTGAATATCAACTCTGCCTAGACCAGAAACACCGGCAAGCAGAGGTTGAAAGAAACACCTCTGTGGAAAAGTTCCCCAACAAGCACCATCTGCTGGCTGGCCAGGAAACTGCAAGAGAAAAACTCCTTTTAGGTCTCTAACCTGAAATACTGGGAGAAAATCTGTGCCCTACTAGTGAATCCCTGGCCCAGTTTTGATATCTTAAGCTAGGCAATTTTAAAGATTCAGAATAAGTTGAACTAAAAATCAAAGAGCTGTGGAGGGGAAAAAAGCACTAAGCAAGAAAGAGAAATTGACCATCAGAGTAAATTCACCAACATATTCAGATGCCTAGACATCAGCAAAAACTTACAAGCCATACTAGGAAGCAGAAAGAGATGTACCAGTCAAAGGAACAAACCAAATATCCAGACAAGATAAAGGATTTAAGACAACCAATCAATGATAATCACACAAATCTCCTAAATCAATTCAAAGAATTGAAGGAAAATATGGCTAAAGAGATAAGGGCTATTAAGACAACACTGGGTGAGCATAAAAAACAATCTGAAAGCCTGCAAAGAAAAGTAATAGAGCTTATGGGAATGAAAAAGAGACACAATGGAAGAGATTAAAAATACATTAGAGGCACATAACAGCAGATGTGAATTGATGGAGGACAGAACATCTGACTTGAAAAGACAGTAGAAAAGAAAGAGAAAAGAATAGAAAAAATGGAACAAGTTCTCAGGGAACTGAATGACAACATGAAACGCACAAACATACACAAGAACGGAAAAGGGACAGAAAGAATATTTGAGGAAATAATGACTGAAAACTTCCCAACCCTTATGAAAGATATAAATATCGATATCCAAGAAGGACAACGCATCCCAAACAGAATACATCTGAAGAGACCTACTCCAAGACACCTACTATTCAGAATGACAAATATCAGAGATAAAGAGAGGATTTTGAAAGCAGCAAGAGAAAGGCAAAGAAAGAATCACATACAAGCAAACCTCAATAAGATTAAGTGTCGACCTCTCATCAGAAACTATCGAGGCAAGAAGACAATGGTATGATGTATTTAAGGTACTAAAAGAGAAAAACTGCCAGCTAAGAATTCTATATCTGGCAGAACTGTCCTTCAAAAATGAGGGTGAGTTTAAAGACTTCACAGAACAACAAAAACTGAGAGACTATATTACCAAAAGACCAGAATTACGAAAGATCCTAAAGGGAGTGCTGTAGCCTGAAAGGAAAAAACAAGGGCAAAAGACATGCAGGAGAGTGTAGAAAGGAAGATTATTAGGAAGGGTAAATTAAAGGATACAGACTATGGTAAAATATGACAACAGAAAGCCAAAGGATAAAATGGATGAAATAAGTAATGCCTTGACAATAATAATATTGAATGTTAATGGCTTGAACTCTCAATCGAAAGACAAAGACTGATAGAATGGGTAAAAAAAATGAGCCATCTATATTCTGTCTCTAAGAGACTCACCTAGGACATAAGGACACAACCAGATTGAAAGTCAAAGATTGGAAAAAGTTATTACATGCAAATAGTAACCAAAAAACATCTGGAGTAGCAATACTAATATCAGACAAAATAGATTTTAAATGCAAAACTGTTATAAGGAATGAAGAACGTCATTATATATTAATAAAAGGGGCAATTCACCAAGAAGAAATAACTATAATAAACATTTAGGTACCTAACCTGGGTGTCTAGATACATGAGGCACCCACTGGCAAAACTAAAAGGAGAAACAGACATCTCTCAGCACTGGATAGAACCTCTGGACAGAGGATAAAGAAACAGAGAGCTTGAATAATATGATAAGTGAACCAGACCTAACAAACATTTATAGAGCATTACACCCCAAAACAGCAGGCTATACATTGTTTCCAAGTGCTCATGGATCTTTCTCCAAGATAGATCATAAGTTAGGTCACAAGACAGGTCTCAATAAATTTGAAAAGACTGAAATCATACAAAACACTTTATCTGATAACGGAATGAAGCTGGAAATCAGTAACGGACAAAAAAAGGGAAAATTCAAAAATATATGGTGATTAAACAACACACTTAAATAATCAGTGAGTCAAAGAAGAAATTGCAAGAGAATTCAATAAATATCTTGAAATGAATGAAAACGAGTATACAACATAACAAAACCTAAAAATGAATGTGAATTTTGCATTACATGCCATATTTTTAAAAATAGAAATTAAGGTTCCTGGAATGGAAGTAGCTCAAGCGGCTGAGCACCTGCTTTCCATGTACAAGGTCCTGGGTTCAATCTCTGGTACCTCCTAAAAACAAAACAAACAAACAAACAAAAACCAACTCGGAGGAGCCAGTGTAGCTCAGTGGTTGAGCACCAGCTTCCCACACACAAGGTCCGGGCTCATTCCCCAGCCCTGGTACCTTAAAAAAAAAAAAAAAAAAAATTAAGGTTCCCTCCAAAATCTTCAATTCTCCAGGCAAATATTTATCCTGTGGCCTCTCATAACTCCCCGCACACTGCAACATATCAGAGGAATAGGAGTTTCAAGGATGGAAGTAGAACAATGGAAACTTGGTGAAACACAAAAGGAAAAAATGAGACTTTTTACCATGATAGAAGGGGGTGAGGGGGAAGACATAGATGACAGTTGAAATCGCAGTGCTGCAGCTGCATGTGAGCATCAAAATCCTGACAGCAGTGATCAACAGATTTTGTTGTGTCAGTGCTGCAACAGAACATTCATGGGACCTAATTTATGGACATCTTATTTGGAAACATATTTGATATTTTATACATATAGCAGTTATCATCAGGTTCCAATGTGAGTGACAGAAACCAAAATAACAATGGCTTAATGATTCTGAAAGTTTTTTTTCTGTCACGTTAACATAGGCAGTCCAGAACCATGATCATAAGGAACCCAGACTCCTCCCCTACTTTGTTGCTCTGCCATCCTCAACATTTGTCTTCCCCTTTGTGGTTTAAAATAACTGATCAAACTCTGGCCATCACATCCACAGAAAGGGGAAAGAGGAAAACAGTACATATCCTCCATTTAAGACGAATTTTCAGAAATCTCAAGGAAACTTCTATTTATACTACATAAGCCAGAACTTATTTGGATGGCCATATCTAGGAGAGAGACTGGGAAATATATTACTTATTCAGCCATATACCCAGCTAATATTAGAGTTTCTACAATAAGGAAAAAGAAGAGAATGAATATTAGTGAACAATTAGCTATTTCTGCCATCATACTCCATCTCTTTCTAAAACATAAGATGGATGGATCCCTCAACCTCACTAGATACCTTGGCAGTTTACTGAAGGGAACTTTCAAAACCAAAAGGTCCTGTCAGTGGCCAAGGAACAAAACCAATGTTCACAGGACTTACCTAAATAAGGAAGACCAAGTTGTAGATGACAGAGGGAAAAGGGAAAAATTTGAAGATCAGAATGACAATGTAAGAGTAAAGAAACAACCTCAATAGTTGAAGTTTGAGGGTGTGGGTGGTGGTAAACTCATATAAGCACTCTACAAAACTTCAAGGGACCATTACATAAGTAATGAAAGTACCCAAAGTGAGTATGGGTACGAACTGCACTGAGAAAAGGAGCAAGATGTTAAAAGAGAAAGTACATTTTTCCCTATTATTATATCTCAGGACTAAGCTCCCATCAGTAGGCCATGTACGAACTTGGGAAACATCCCTATTGTACAGACAATTCCCATTACCAGGCCTTTAGAAAATGAAGGGTACCACTTTACCTTGAAAGTAAGGTTGGCTGCAACAGTTTTACTATGTTTGAAATCTTTATGTGAATGCCAGAAGTTAGAAAGACACTCGTTTCAAAGCTGACAACAAAATTCTGTTTTATATACAGACTACTGTTCCTTAAAGGGAAAATGATCTGAATAGGACATTTAGTTATACAAATATAAAATGATTATAAATGGAGCAGCAATTCAAAGGACAAATGGCTCTGTGCAATAATGTAAAGGTACACATCTTCCAGGTAGAGCTACTTTTCCACAAACTATTTCCTTCAGATAAATGTTTATTTTCTAGGTTTGGGTTTCAGTGGCCCTATTTGTACGGAAAAGTTTGTGTTGTTATTTCAGCAGTTGCTCACAAAAGAGCAGGAAATAGTAAGATGGACTTGTGGTCTTATCTTCACCTCAAGCAAAATGCAACTAGACTAATCCAGCTGTACCTGGCCTGTCTTACACAAGCAATGTTAAGATAGTCATCCATACTTTGAAAAACATTAGATATAATGTCATATATATATATTTGTTGCAGAGATTATGATAAGGTGATCAATAAAGCACTTTAAAACATGAAAGTATACTGGATTCAAATAAAATTACGTTGGGTAAGTGGAAAGAAAATGAGAGTTTAATAAGAAAAAGGAACATACAAATTTCCAATTGTTGAAGACAAGATAATTTGAGGGTTTTTTTTTTTAACCAATGACAGTATCAAATCACTAAGGTATTTAGGGTTATATAAATGAGTGGCAGGAAGCGGGTGTGGCTCAGTGGATAGAGCCCCCGTTTACCATATGGGAGGCCTTTGCGTCCCGAGGCCTCCTTGTGAGGGCACGCCGGCCTGAGCGGTGCGGTGGGCTGATGCAGCAACCTCACGGCAGGAAGCGGGTGTGGCGCAATGGATAGAGCACCCCTTTGCCATATGAGAGGCCCCGGGTTCGCTTCCTGGCGCCTCCTTGTGGGGGCAGGCCGGCTCGCGCAGCGCAGTGGGCTGATGCGGCGGGGCCTCGCAGCGGGGGGAGATAAGCAGACACAGAGAAGACACGCAGCGAATGGACACAGCAGCACAGGCAGCAAGGGGGGGATAAATAAAATAAAATAAATAAATCTTTAAAAAAATAAAAATAAATGAGTGGCATCATTATTTAGAAAAGCCACAAATTATACTTTTTTGCCACTATTTAAACATGATGAAAAGTTTTAGAAATTAACTTAGAAATGTGTAAGGGTATATAGCTTATCAAATTTCTTTTCAGGAGCATGTGCATATACTAGGCAAAATGGCCCCCCGAAGATGTCCATGCCTTAATCCCTGAAATCTGTGAATATGTTTTATGTTACATGCCAAAAGGGACTTTTCAGATATAAAAAGATTACAGATTCTAAAATAGGGAGATAATCCTGGATAATCCAGATGGGCCCAACCTAATCACATGAGCTCTTAAAAACAGAGAACTTGCTCTGACTACAGTCAGAAAGATTCAACAAAAGAAGTCAGAGTGATTAGGCGCATGAGAGGGACTTGACCTGTCATTACTAGAGCGGGCCAAAGGGGAAGCATTCCAGTTTCTAGGAGCAAAGACCAGCCCCCCACTGACGGCCAACAAGGAAAGGGGGAACTCAGTTCTACAACTGCAAAGAACTGAATCCAGCCAACAAACTGAGCTTGGAAGCAGATTCTTCTTCAGACCCCAATAAGAAATACAGGACCTCAATTTCAGCCTTTTAAGACCATAAGCAGAAAATCCAGCTGAGCCCACCTGGATTTCTGACGCTCAAAAACTGAGTTTTTGTACATGTGTTTTAAGCTGCTAAATTTATGGTAAATTGTTAGGCAGCAATAGTAAACTAATAAAGTGAACAAAACTTTAAGGTGCCTAAGTTGGGTAGGCTTGTGCTTCATGGCTTCAAAAGAAGCAGCACTTTATAGACAGATATTTCTCTATGCTATAAATTTCCTCCTTATATCTTGGTCAAGCACCAAAAAATGATCCTAGAGCTTACCTTGGGAAGAACAATATGGTCATAAAAACAAACCTAAACCCAGGAGTTTGAGAACCTGTAGCTATGAGTTAGTAGGACTTCATTCACTTTTCAAGGTTAAAATACCTTTTGAGTTCCTATATTAGGAAAAATGTACATGGTATATTTTCACTAAGAACCTCCCCAATAAAAAATAAAATGAATTCACCAGTTTCAGGCATGTCAAGAAAAGAATAAATGAAGATAATACATGTAAAATACATAGTACAGTACATGGGGCACCCAAATAGCATCAGTTCATTATTATAAATTTTACTATATTCTACTCTGATTTTAAATGTACATTTTCCTAATGCTTAGTTAATAACTAATCTTACTATTTTCTTTATTTTTAAAGTCAGAAAGTGAGAAGGACATATTTAGATAAACTTCTGGATGACTTTTACATTCATCTTTAATCCTTGGAGTTGATGTTATCCTTAAGTTTATTTAATATGTAATGTACACTCATCATGTCCACTCACTCATGTTCAGTTCATTCATCAAGGAAGTCAAACACATTACAAGTGACAAAAATATAAGCCTAGCTTTAATGAGGAAAGCAGTTTTGAATCTTTTTCCCACTCAAAGCTACAAGACAGATGTCCTTCACTCATATTACAAGTCCCAAGAGTATACTAAAGCTTTGATGAAACGCCTCAAATTTCAAAGAAAACATAAAGAGCATCACAGAGTTTTCTTGATATCACATTCATAGACATGAGTATTTGAATAATGAAATCAGCCCAACATAACAAAATATTCTTTAATAAAAATATTGATAGCCCAATTTTTAAGTTAAAACTTCATTTTTTAAGTGAGTCTTGATTATTCCTAGACCTCTAATCCCTAGCTATTATAAGGCAAGCAAGTTCTTATTCTCAGCATTATATAAATCCTATATTTATACATAGGAATATAATTATAGAAAGAATTTATAGATTAATGGTTATGAATATGAACAGTGTTAATGCAGGTTTTACTAATGACATCATTTTAGACTTGGTCATATTTATGTGAGATAATGTCCACAGCACTATTTTTGCTAAAAGTAGATGTATAAAATGCACTTATCTATCATTGATTTTTTCCCCTCACTAAAAACTTATTTTTTGTACAAGTAAAAAGAAAATAAAAATGGAAATGCATAGCTCACCAAGAATTACAATAATTCATAGCGATCCCCACTATTGAGTACATTTATAGTAACTTCTCATTACAGATAAGATACAAATAAGATAGGCTATAGAGTATGTAGAATTCCCATTACAACACTGGTAGCTCACCCTTTATCTCTTTCTGCCATTCTCAAAGAATGTCTAAATTAAAGCAAATGAAAGTGATATTATTATAGGAATAACTCTCAATCCAACATTAATATTTTAACAACCATTAAAATTTTATGTGTAATTTACCTTACAAAAGCAATCAAAACATTCCAGTGACGCCAACACCATGGTGAGAACTACTGGTATAGTGATATTAAGTTGAATAATTTGTAAAGAATTCAAAAGAACAAACATTATAACTGTGGTATTTTAATTTAATCATCTTCCATTACGGGGGAAGAGTGAAAGGTCTCACTACAATATTCATAATGGGATGGTGAAGTAGAATAAAATAATTGGATTTTGGATTTTATGGAAAAGATAGTATCACAATTTTATTATCACAAAATATGAATACGCTGTACTGCACAAGTATTACACAGAAAAGTCTAACTTGGGGAGAAGGGACCATATATGAAACAAAAAATATGAGACTCTTTGACATGGATTTATGAAAACTCTAAGGTAAGTTCCATTCCAAATTATAAGTTCCAGGGAAAACCCAACTTCACTGCCAAAGCTACCAAATGGGTGGTTGCTACACAAACTTCAGGCTGTAACACAAGCATATGGAGCGGTGGGGTGGGGGTGCTAGATTATTATTTTCTAAATGATCTTTAACAATAACAATTACCATACTCAGTTACTGAGTACTGATTATGTGCCTGACACTGCTTTAAACCAGGGGTTCTTAACAAGGGGTCCGTGAGCTTGAATTGAAATTAAAAAAAAAAAACATTATACTTGTGGGGACGTGTTGGTGCGGGTATGATATATTTATTAAATAATATACAGTATAGTGTGGACTTAGTAAGGGGTCCGTGGTTTTCACCTGACTGGCAAAGGGTTCCATGGAACAAAAAAGGTTAAGAACCCCTACTTTAAGCATTGTATATAAAATAATTATCTGAATGTTTACAAGACTATGGATTAAGTGTTACCTTTAAAGATAAGGAAACAGGCACAGAGTGGTTATATAATTTGTCCAAGGTGACATATTTAATAAATATTAGACCCAGTACAATCTAACTCCTAATAACTACTCTAAAACATCAATCATATACTTGCTATGTGCCAACAGAAGACATCAAGAGAACAAAAACTTTAGTCAATGTGATTGTAAGATACACATTGCTTATTTCAAAGGTTACCTATATGGAAATGAATTTGTCTTTATGAATTTTGATAATTCATAATGATAACTTCATATGAAAGGAATCCTTTCATATCTATAGTTCAGAAAGTTGCTCTTATATTAAAACAAATTATAACAAGTAGTAGAAGACATTCAAATGTGCAAACCATACAAAACTGAATAGAATTTAAGGACTATGTTTACTAGACTCTTACAAGTTTCAGTAAACTTTGAGAGAAATGATTAAAATCAGTAAAGTAAAAGAAAATATAAAATACACTGTATCTGTCACAGCACATAGATCCCTGGTAGATATTTAACTACAGATTGCTATAGGCAACTAAATAATTCTAGAATGGCTACATCATGCAACTTATTCCACGGGAAAAAAAATGGTTGAGAACCACTGTCCTTGTTAAAATACTTAACATACACATAGGTGCAAAAAAATTTTATGGCCCTTTTTGCTGAAAAAAAAAAAAAAAAAAAGTTTTTAATCACTTTACTACCATTGTCAAAGTTAATGCCTTTAATCATTTTACTACCAATGCTGAAAGAAAAAAAAAGCATCACTAAATATACTTAAAATGAAAATGAATTTTCTATGAAGCTGTATCTTATTCTAACTTTTTAACCTTGTGCTTGAGAAACAAGAAAAAAGTAAATAAAATGCTTTGTGGGGTTTCCCTCTAGATATAAATAGATGATTACTATCACTTTTTCTGCCTCGTTCATTATAAATTATATAAATGGAACATGCAGCACTTTGCACAAATTCTTAGCTTCAAGGAATAGGTGTGAGTATAAAATAAACACAGAAATACTAAATTAAATTACTGACTATAACAATGCAAAGGTCCTTTTTTATTTTCTAAGGGTACATTTTAATTACAGAGAATAGCATAACAAGTACCATTCACTATGTATTAATTTTTATAAGGATCAGTTGAATATCCAATTATTGTTACTCAATTTGAGTTTTAAACAAGGAGGTTCATATTTTACTTTTAAATAAGAAACGCTTCAACTACTTATATCTGCTTATATCGTCTCTAAGGACATTTCAATAAGAATAATAGAAGTGCCAGCTTATACACAGATTTCATATTAGAAGGAGCTTGAAGACAAAATGAGTGGAAATAGCATGCTTAATTGGACTGTTTATCTGACTGAACAGGATCTACTAATTTAATTTACCAGCAAAGAACATACAAATCATTAAAATCATTTCCAAACTATAAAAATTTAGTTAGAAAAAAAGATGATTCTTTAAGAGTTAATGCTAGTTATAGGTACTAGAAGTTTGATTTAATACTCCTATGGTTTCTAAATTCTGAATACCAGCAAAAAGTCTCCTCTCACAGGTGATGCAAAAATTTTGGTAATGGATGGTGGTGGTGGTAGCACAACATTGTAAATGTAATAAATGCCACTGAATGTACACACAAAATGGCAAATTTTATGTTATATATATGTTATCATAAAAAGGGTTTTTTAAAAAAAGCTCCCTCTAAATTATTACTAAAGAGTTGACAAACATTTATACCAATTCTCCAAGTAAAAAACTAAATGAAGGAATTTTTGGATTATATAATATTTAAGAAATGAAATATAGTGTGCAGAAGTAGGAAATAAACATTCTAATAAGGTATTTAAAAAAAAGAATTCCTAGCAAATGCAATTAGATCAAGAGAAGGCATTAGGTACCTTAAAATGCACACACAAATAAGTCCCTGAAAGCTCCTTCCTTACTGACTTAAAATACAAAATGCCTAAATTCTAAATTACCACAATATTAATATTTTAAATAATTTTCAAAAGCAATGGCAGTGGCATCCTCTCAAAGCAAGAGTAAGTATTTCTGAGGAAGGCAGGACACAACCTACTTTAAATTTGAAAGATTCTTACAAATTATATTACAAAGATTGGGATTCTTAACTGTTACTCTATTATAGATGGCCTTAATGATCCATGAACTTCCTTCATTCTGTTTCTTTATCTGCATAAACGCAATTATATATATTTTTAACGTATTTTACAAGGATGTTCCTACAGTTTTCAAAAAAGTGTTTACAATGGATTCCTCAAGTCAGTGTAACAAATTTAAATACAAGATACAGCTGCTACTGTAGTTGTACTTCAGGGCACTTAATCTTTGTAGGTTTGACTTCTCATAAAGCTTTTAGAAATAAAGTTTTACCTTTGTTGTTTTGATACAATGGACCAAGGCTATATGGTTATTTAGGACTGCACACAGAACTGCTGTTACTGACAATGCAAGTGGTTATGAATTTCTTCAAATAGGACAAAAAATGTGCTCAGTGGAACAGATTTTGTTCTGATTTGAAATATATACACTAAAAACATACATTATTACAGTCCATAATTTAAAATTCCTAAAAAGTTCTACTTTCACGTTATAATTCAGGAATTAGTCATTAGGCCTAAGGTCTACCAGGAGTAATCCTTTTATTCCATCATATTCGCCAGTAGTTATGCTCTTGACCTCACCGGTTTTAAGACTGCCCATTAGAGAAAGACAATTTTATACTACCTAGGGGTACAAAAATAGTCTTCCAGCTCCTTCACTCTCTCCCTCCTCCTAGCTTCAGTTCATCGAGCAAGCACAGAGCTCTCTCTCTCAATCTTTCTCGGCCCTGGTCTTTAGGGCACAGATAAAAATCACAGATTATTTCCCTACAGAAGCTCTCCGTCCACCCAATGAGGGGGAAAATGAGGGGGAATATCAGAATCAATCTGCACCTACACCTCAGCCCAGCCCCATCGGGGAAACGTGGGGGGTGGCGAGAGTGTGAGGGTGGCAGAAAGGACAGAAAAGGCCCGGCCTTCCAGCTCTAGATTCTCCGTACCATTCACTCCATCGGGTTTCACCGCAGTCAGGGACCCTGACCCTATTTTCAGTTGCGTCTCGAAGACACTCCTCACCATAACCACCACCATATACATACAGTCCTCGACCTGGGTGTGGAGACCACAACCGACCCTCTTTTCTTGCCCAAGCCAAAGACCGAGGGGGGTCTCCCCAATCCCTCTACTGATCCAACGTGTGTCCCAGAGGCCTATGAGTTGACCGGAGAAGGGGAAGATAAATCGGAGGGAGAGATGTGAGAAAAGGAGCCGTTATTTCTTTTTCCTCTTCGTTAGGAAAGCGCGCGAGTGGGGAGGAGCCGGAACAACGAAAGCCAGTTACCTAACGACCCGGCCCGCCGGTCGGGCTCCTGAAGCCGAAGCAGAGCAGGCCGCTGAGGTGGCAGCACAGCCACACTCGCTCCCAGGGCTAGGGACCGAGGCAGGGCGCCCGAGGTGATGGCAAGCGGGGGGTGGGGACTATGGTGAGCAACGTCGCCATGTTAGCGCCTTCTTTCTCCGTACACCTACAGTCTGCAGTTCTGCGGCTTTCTCCCCATCACTACTCACCTTTCCAGGTCACTAGTTCAAGCGTCTTTGAGCCGCCCGAGAGCCCGGAGCACGGCCGTGTTTACAAACTACCCCTGGAGGAAAGGACCGAACCACACTTTAAAGGCCACGGGCTCCCACAGGCTTCCGTCCTTTCTCGCGAGATAAGACTGACAAGCCTTCTCCCCGCCCCACTCCCGGCATACCCCCTTTCTTCTCGCGCCCCGCCCCTCCACGCACACGCCCCTTCTTGCCTTTCTTCAGATAGCGCCTCTCCGGGTCAGGTGATTTCGCCGGGCTTGAGGAAGGGGGTGGAGCTTCAGGGGCGGGGACGAAGGAGGCGGGAACCAAAGAACATTCGGGCTCTGGTGATTGGACAAAGCTTCCAAAGGGCGGGAAGCAATTCTGGAGGGGCGAGACCAGCCGGCCAAAGGAGCGGTTTCCCAGTATACCTGGACCTGCTGGCTGTGATTGGCAGCCGGTAGGAGGCGGGTGCGGGTCCTGGACGGGCAAGCAGGTGTCAGTTGAAGAAGGGTTTGGCGGGTTCGGGTAGGAAAAGTGAGTTCTGGAAAGACTACGAGTGGCGAGAGAGAAAACGGAGTGAGTCCTCCCATCTCAGCCCCGAGAGCCTGGTAGTTCCGTTTCTGTCGCTTCCCGGCTCACGGTGGAGAGTTGGATAAAGCATAGGGAGGCGCGCGCCTAAACCCACCCTCCCGCTACCCTGAAGCTTGAGATGGGGAGTTTAGATTACGTTGGGGTTGAGAGAGGTGGAATTTGCCAGTAATTACCCTCCAAACCCCTTACACGCCTAAGGTGGGAAAACAAGATAAAACAGTTCTGAATAGGAGGGGGGGCGGGAAGCCTTATTCTGAATGGCGTTTGTTCGAATTTTATTCGCTGTAAGTGAAACTGATTCTCCGGGCTCCTTTTTCCCAGTGCCTAGTACAATATAAATTAGCAAATAATTATGTTCGAAGTAACTGCCAAAAGAAAATAACCATTTCCGTTAATCAGCATAGTTTAAAACAATGCAATGACTTGTTTCTAAATCATCCGTGTGTTGGTGTATGCTGCTTTATCAAGTTTCCTTTACTTAGTTACAGATTTTAAATATACCAACTTTAATAGAGATAATTTCAGCTCTTTAAAACCTCAACAAGTCTGTAATATCGTTTTTGAAAGGAAATAAAGACACCAGTGACATAGAAATGGCATTCTTTCCACAGTACTATCTTACCGCTTAATGGTCTTTGCAATTCTAACAACCAAAGTAATTTCTGTCGCGCTTTGAAAGCAGCTGTGCTTAAAAGGGGCAAGTGGAGAAAAAGAAAGAACATTTGATTAACATGGGGGGGGGGGAAGGACCACTTCTGCTGCTCTGCAGTTGACACAGAAACACTCCAAAAAAATACCAAAGTACAGTGCCGAAAATATTTCTTCTTAATGTTGTACGATTCTCTATACAACTTAAAGATTTTAGTATTAATTGTAGGGATATTGATTGTACAATAAATTAGAGACATTGGCACAAGTTGAAAAGCATGTGAAAAATTGCATTTTCTTTTTAAACAGAAAGTTTAAGTGCTTTATGTTATGGTTTTCCATTTATTAAATGTTGATTTCTAGTCTCTGCCAAACTTATGAATAAAGTTTCTGTATTAACATAAAATGCACTCTCCAACGATATCTCTACACCAAACTGAAACTGAAGTTGTTGGAAGATTTTGGGGAGATAGTATTTGAGAATTAATGAATCTGTAGTTCAGTAAAGCTATCTGGTATAAAAGTGAAATTGTAATGACATTGGACCTTTTAACATGTTTCTGGCCAGAATACTGTATGTGAGCCAACCAATCCTCTTTTTTTTTTTTTTTTTT
>JAQZBX010072420.1:0-15073 GCA_029593785.1 Cabassous unicinctus | reverse complement strand
AGACATTATTCTGGTACTGGGATTCAGCTGAGAACAAAACACACAAAAACCCATGCTCTCATAGAACTTGTCTTCTAGAGGGGAGAGAGAGAAAATAAAGGAGATAAAGTAAAATAGCATGTCAGATAGTGACAAGTAAGATGACCATATGTCTCAGTTTCCACAGATAATCCTGGTTTACATGTATGGTCCTGGTGTGGTTATTCCTAGCGCCCCCTTTCACTCTCAAAAGTGTCCCTGTTTGAACAATAAATTATATGTTCACTTTATGATAAGTGCTATGGAGAAAAACAAACAGAAAAGAAGAACAGGCAGTGTTTGGGGGAGGGGGATTGTAATTTTCACTAGAATGGTCAAGGAATACCTCACTGAGAAGATAACATTTGAATAAGGACTTAGATCAAGTGAATGAGCAATTCAGGCAGATATCAAGGGAAAGAACATTCCAGCCAAAGGGAATAGCAAATGCAAATTTCCTGAGGTAGAGTTATGCAAGTCATGTTTGAGAACTATCATAGAGGCCAATGTGACTGAACAGAAAGGATGAGGTAAGATATGAGGTCAGATATGTAAAAGGAGGCCAGATTAGGTAGGACCTTGTCCTCTGAGTGAGATGGGGAGTAATTGTCAGTTCTGAGCAGGGGTGGTAACATGATATGACTTAAGCTATTGTATTTAAAAAATTGTAGTGGTGTAAGGACAGAAATAGGAGACAAGTTAGAAGACTTTTGCAAAATTCAATGTGAGAAATAATGGTGGCTTTGACCAGGGTAGAAACAGAGGAGGTGGTGAGAAGTCCTCAGATTCTGAATATATTTTAAAGGAAGAGGTAACAAAATTTGCTGATAAATTGCATGAGGGGTGTGAAAGAAAAGGAGGAGGTCAGGGAAATCTCCAAGGTTTTTGATCTCAGGGCCTGGACATAACACTTGCCCTAAAAAGACAGAAAGTTGAAGGAAGAGCAGGTTTTGGAGGGAGGATCAGAAGTTTGGTTTTTAATATTGTCTCAGCCTTTCTCCACAAACTAGAACCTGTGACAAAGGATTGTATGCAGACAGTGTATTCTGGGAAGAGATCTCAATAAACAGAAGTGGAGGACCAGTAAAAGTGAAATAAGAAAATAAGATAAGTCAGTCCAAAGGTGAGTTTTGAGCTGGTCACTGCTATGGGCTTGATTTTACTGGGACCCCCTGAGGAACTTTTAGAATGCCCCTGGGTATTGTCATCTTGAACACAGAAGAGAGAAGTTTTTATGACTAGGTCTCCATCTCCTATTGGTCAAGGATTGCCCATGGAGTGTCAACTTCTCCACACTTTCACGCTTACACATTCCTCAGAATAGCTGAGTGGGTTGTGACAGGCATTCCACATAGAGGTGGCTGCAAAGGCAGGAAATGAGGGATGCCTGGTGCAGATGAGAAGAGGTGTTATTACTCTACATCTGCATGCAGCTAGTAGCTGCAGCAACAGCTGGAGTAAATAGGTGGGATGAAAAAAATGTGAGGCAGAAAACATGAGGTGTCTGATATATTAGTTTGGATGAACTAAATATAATATATCAAGTTTGGATGAAGTTGAGGAGTGTGATGGTAGTTTTGGAAGAAGTATTGGGTGCATGGAAGGTAAAACCATATGCAGAGTATGTGTCTATTATAGTTAGAGCAAATCGTTGCCCCTTCCATGATGGAAATGGTCCAATGTAATCAATCTGCCATCAGGTGTTGAAGGTGTTCTTCAATTTATTTAGGACTTCTTTGATCTCTTTCAGCAATGTTTTGTTGTTTTCTAGGTACAAGTCCTTTACATCCTCGATTATATTTATTCCTCGGTATTTGGCTATTTTAGTTGCTTTTGTAAATGGAATTTTTCTTGATTTTTTTCTTCTGGTTGTTCATTGATTGTGTATAGAAACAATACAAATTTTGGGGTGTCGATCTTTAACCAATCACTTCTGAAAAATAATTGTTTGCAAGGTCCTACTCTACTGTGCTTGCTGATCTAGAAGCATTTTTCTGCAAGAGCTTTCAACTTTCTTTTAAACTTGGGAACTCACCAGAGACAGATTTTTTGCTTTGTTTCACTTATTCAGAAGTTACTTATGAAGTTAAGCTTCTTACGTAGATTAAGCACATGGCAATATTGATTTAAGCTTTTTGTGAACCACCAATTCTAGTTACCATAACCTTTCAAGGGAGAAAAAAGTCACTAGAAGATTAGAAACTCTCCCTTTCTCATTCTGATTAGACTTAATTGTAAAATAATCCAGTAGATGCTCAGTTAAGAAGGTCATCTGGATAATAAACTAAGTAGCAATATTTCCATTTATCCAAACCACAACATGCAATAGAATGTTTCTTTTATATTCTTCCAACAACAGAAACCGAACAGATTCATTTTTTCATTTTTTTTTAACAGTTCTTGTGCATTCCCAATGTAATTAGGCCTGTTTCCACTATTGCTCATTCATATGGTTAAACAATAGATCCACAATGAAATCAGACTGACTGGTATCAACATGGGTTGTTTCCTTATCCCCATGTATAAAATTCTAATTCATTCATTTTCATGTTATTTCCAGTGACACAATTTCCTAGATTCTAAGAATGTGTAAGAAATCACCTCTCTGAAAATGGCTAAAATTGGCAATCTGTGAGTTGAAGGCATCTGGAAAGGATTGGACAATTCGGAATAAGATTTGTGTCCTGGCAATTTTCAAAATGATTTATGTATTCAGTCTCAGTTGATCCTCTGTACCACAGGAAGGAAATATCCCCACTTAACATAAATGGAAACAAAACCTTATAGAAGTTCTCATATCATTAAAAAATTGTCAAGCACTTACTATGTGGCAGGGTTTAAAAGAGTAAACAAGACAAAGTCACTGCCCTCAGGAAATTCATGGTGTAGTTTGAAAAACCAAAAAGTTAATAGTCAGTTACAATTTAGGGTGATTGGTGCATGCCAGGAACAAGTACAGAGTGCAGTAGGAGCACACAGGAGGGGCCTCCAGACCAGGTTGGAATCAAGGAAGGTTTTTCAGAGGAGGCAGTGCTTAGGTGGAAAATGGAAGGATGAAGAGGACCTACCCAGGTGAAGAGAGGGGCAGGGAGAGTGCTTCAGGCAAAGATGAAGGCTGGTGCAAATGTCCCGAAAAATACAATTTAAAAAATGGAATCAGGAGGAAGATTTTACCATACAGAAATATTAAGGAAATGAGGGACAATGCCTATAAGGCTGGTAAAGTGGTATAGCTGGATGGCACACAATATGAAAGAATAGCTTCAGCTTTTTTTGTTTTATTGAGGGTTTTTTTCTTTATTAAAGAAGTTGTGGGTTTAAAGAATAATCATGCATAAAATACTGGATTCCATATACCACATTATTATTAACACTTGCATTGGTGTGGAACATTTGTTAGAACTTATGAAAGCACATTTTTATAATTGTACTATTAACTATAGTCCATGGTTTAACATAAGTTTCAATGTTCTTGCAGTGCAGTTTCAAGCTATTAAAAATATTTTTACTGTTAACATATAAACAAACTAATATTTCTCCTTTTAATCACATTCAGAT
The DNA here is from genome assembly GCA_029593785.1 of Cabassous unicinctus. Lineage (NCBI taxonomy): Eukaryota > Metazoa > Chordata > Mammalia > Cingulata > Chlamyphoridae > Cabassous > Cabassous unicinctus. Next base: position 11,497 of record JAQZBX010072420.1, on the reverse strand, counting down.
ATATATTTCAGTGCTGTTGATTATGTTCACAAAGTTGTGCTACTGTCTCCACCATGCATTACCAAAACATTTCCATCATTCCAAGTAGGAACCCTGTATATTATAAACCTTAACTTCCCATTGCCTATGACCACCCCATCCCCTGGTAATTTATATTCTAGATTCTGACTCTATGAGTTTGGTTATTCTAATTATTTCAAATCATGAAATTAAACAATATTTGTCCTTTTGTGTCTGGCTTATTTCACCCAACATGATGTCTTCAAGATTCATCTATGTTGATGCATGTATCAGAATTTCATTCCTTTTTATGGCTGAATAATATTCCATTGTATGTATATACCACATTCTGTTTATCCATTCATCAGTTGATGGGCACTTGGGTTTGTTTATAACATAAGAGTAGAGGAGTTTTAGTACTGCAGTGTGGATTGAGGCTTCTAGAGTGTGGGATAGTGAATGAGTAGGCTGAGACAGAAAGGATGATGGAAAAACAGTGGCCTCATATGAGAGACATGTCTGAGACAGGCTGGAAGTTCCACTGAGAGGGTTTCAGGGCGTGGGGCATCCAAGGCTTCATTCATTCATTCAATTCATTCATTCTTTCAGCAAATATTTACTGAAAATTTATTCCGTGATGATATTGTCCTAGGCTAATAAAAGCAACTTGAACCCAAATTTTTTTAGTTGAGTATACTTTTTATCATACTATTGATGCTGAATAATTAAGCATCAAATACATCAAAACAAAAACGTTAAACCTTTAGATTTGACAAAGCAAAAGGAACTTAAAATGCTACCTGCAGAATTTTGGTAAAATATGCTTAACAGTAATTGAAGACAATAGAAGTTTTTTGATGCCTTCAAAATCACTGATCAACCAATATTTGAGTGCTTCTTCTAAAAACCAGTAATTGCTGAGCTGAATGTTGGCAAGACTTGAGGGTATACAGAATGAAAATTTATAATTGCTATGATAATAGAAGTTGGGAAAGATCAATACAACACATTATCAATAAAGCTTGATGACAGGATTGAAATAGAATATATTTCACTATCCTGGAGGGACAGAGTTAGTGTGGTTCTCTCTGAATCTCTGAAGTTCCTCAGTAGCCTCCTGATTCAATTTTAAGTGCTTTGAACTTTGATTTGGAGCCTGAGTAATAAAAACTGCCTAATTATTTTCCTTGTACAGCTTCTGTTTTTGCTAAGCTTAATTTTAGCAAGGTTCACATGTTTTATCAAAAGAATTACATATGAGAAGAGTGTTTAGTTTCTTGACTAGCCAACTTTCTGATGGCACTTGCTGAATCCGGATATCATATAAAATTACAAATCCCAACGTAACAGCCTTCACACAAGTTCTTATGAAGGCAAAGGTCTAACAACAGAGGCTCACTACTTTATATATTGAAATGTAAATTCCGAACCCACAATACATGCAAATAAGAGTTGTAAATACACATTTCATCTCATCTTATTAGTACAGTACATCAACAGTGAACAAGAACTTAAATAATCAGAGCCTTGTTTAATCGGAATAGCTCTTTTTCCTTTCATTCCTGGCAGTTGTCAATGATAAGAATGAGACAGATATTAGGAAAAAATCCTCCTCCAAGATTTTAGGTTCTCATTATACACTGAGGTCAATCTTCCATGTCTTTTACATCTGTGGTCTAGTACAATAAAAATGGAATTAATCACAGTAACATACACACACATATACACACTAAGTCTTAAACCAATTCCACATCCAAAACCAACTCTACAAGCTAAGGTATAAAAAAGCAGACTCCTACATTTTAGATAGCTTTTCATTAATGAAATTTAGGCTAATTCTTGGTTAATTGCAAAAGTTTACTTAATTTACACTTCAATTTAGTAATTATCCAAACTTGGTTTTTATGGTATGGTAAGGACTACAAACCATCCAGACAAAGTATTATATACTAAAACGAGCATGATATTTCTATCAGGCAAAGTGGCCAACATTCAAATGTAACTCCCTTTCCAATTTTATATACTAGGTGAGTACTAAGTGCTATGCATTCAATAAATTCACTTGTTCAATAAATGTTCACTGAGCACCTATGATGTGCCAAATACTATTCCAGGCTTTAAAGTAAATTCCAAAATCAGAGTGGAGGAAAGATGGTACAGCCATACCAATTGTATTTTGAAGTCAAAGTGATCAAATATGTTCCATGGTTCATTGGCCATATGTACTGGCCCCACCAATCATAATGCAGAATGGAAAGAACACACTGATGCCCTTGGCTGCATACTACAGTTGGGATGTTTCAGAAATCAGCTATATTGCCATCTGTGCAAGAGGTAGTCTGAGGGAAACCATGGAGAGATGCATAGCTTGCCAGCCTCTAACATTTGCCAAATGTACCTGGAACTTAGAATTTTTGAGGTGGGAAGTTACAGGAGAAACAGGAGGTATAAAAATCCACGCATAAATTTTAGATGCTGCTCCATATACCTTCTTTCTGTCTTGCCTCTGCATTATTTTATATAAGTATGTCTTGCTTTAGGAAAATGAAATTAATAGAAAATAAAAATTAGAGAGCAATCCTATTACAAAGGGATCCATCTTATTGTTCCATTAAACAAAGGGTGATTATCTATATATAATACATGATGAAATGGTAATTAATAAATATATGACATAAAATATGTATGTATATATGTATATATATGACATACAATAAAATTCTTCATTTCTTATGACCATCCTGTTTGTCAAAATCACAGATAATGTTTTCCAATCAGTGAAGGTGATTTTGGACCAGATTTATTGAGTAATTTGAGACATGTTAGCATTCAGTCTTGTGTGTGTCAATGTGATAATTTTTTAAGTGTTTTTAAAACTGTGGACCTGTACCATTAATGAGGAGACATAATTGGGCTTCAGTTGTAAAATCTAGTAAATGTCTCAGTTGAAGCTTGAGACATTAATCTTAACTCAAACCTTTAAATTCTATGAATGGTTTGGGTGTGTCCTTATTAACATATTTTTTTTTTACTTTGAGCTCATTTCTAACTGCTTTCTTCCATGACATAAAAGACACTGAGGGTTATTTGCTCAATCAGTTAAAGACTCAAGAGTAATAAAATTAAACCTTTTATGTGTTACAGAAATAATTGGCACCGAAATAGCACTGCAAATGGTTAAGTTTATACTGACAGGACAACAGAATCCTCAGCTTTTGTTATAAAGGATTCAAATGAAAATATTTCCAAGGATCCAGGGGATTCAAGATTTATTTTCTGTCACCTCTAGACCCTTTCAGAATCATAATGAGGAAGAAAAGTGCTGAAAATAAATAGAATTTATGTGTATATGGAGCCAGTTCTGCATCACAGATGACTGAAAAAGCATAATAACAGTTTTCTGACAGGACATGTTGGCATAAATTATACTTATGTCTTTGCAGATATTTAAAACTGCTTTTGATTGGTCACATGAATATAAAGCTACATTTTGAAATGGCTATCTGAATCTTGTTCAAACCTTTGTAAAAAGACAATCAGCATGTAATATGAATGTAGTCTCAATCAACCTTATGAACTAAAATCCCTGAAGATGCTCGAAAGCATCTCTGCTATCTATTGAACCAAATCCATGAGCTTTCGCTTCACTTTTCAGGTTTAGCAACTGCTTCCCTCTATATTTCACCAACCTCCTTTTTTCTTCATTCCTCAATAGTCTTTGCTTAAGCCTAGTGATCTATTGTGTTTGTCATTCAAATCATCTGAGTTGCCATTACTTCTGTGCCTTTGTGTTAATAATATAATAAATGGACTCTAAAGAGTGAAAAAAAAGAAAGCTTTTTTCCTCAGACTTCACAATTACAGAGCTATATAGACTCTCTGATCCTGTCCTGTCCTGAAAAAATTCAAAGGGCAGAACCAAATTATATACCCCAAAAAGGAAAGTTGCTTTGTTTCCCAGGGGATAGTTATCTATTCAACACTTGGACAATTTTCTTCTGAAATTATGTAGATCTTCAAAAGAAAATTCACAATTCCACTGAACAGAAAGTTATTTAAGAAGAGAACAACTGAATCACCGCCCATATTCTGGTGCAGTTTTTAATCTAGATTTAGGAAGAAGCATTAAATGGTTAAACACAGCACTAATAAAAGGGGGCTCAGGGATAGACCATAGAAATGGAATGAGTGTGCAGAGGTAAGAGCTATTTTCAGACTGAGAGCAAAAGACCATGTAGCCTCAGAAGCAGAAAGGCAAAGGAATTGAGAAATAATGTCCATAGACAAGAGACTAATGGTCAAAGGTAATATCACATTTGTGTGATATGCCTGTAATTAGTTGTAATTGTATATTGTTCATAAAGTTCATTTAAGAATCTATATAGAAAATTGTTTAAATCAAATTTAGTCTTACCAGGCAAATCCTACCATTTGGTAAGGAACTGGTATCTAGGAAGTGAGGATTTTGACTGACTTTGGCTACCTATGCTCCTTAGCTACCTGATAAAAAGGAAAAGAGAATTTCACAGAAATGATGACCTTCAAAAGGATGGCTGAACATGTGCAACTTCTATACTGCACCACTGTAAATACCCTTCCTTCATTTCTCCACAAATCTGGGTCTCTTCCTTTTTCCAAAACTGGATTACAAATTTTCTATATATATATATATGCACACATCATCATAATTTGCAAATATTATTTGTGTGTAGGGATATGTTGTACAAATGTCTATCTAAGGAAATATTGCCTCCATTGTTAAAAACAAAACTCAGACTGTCTGTAGATCTAGCACTGGGTGGAAACCTTCTTAGTTGATGATGACAGTAGTAAATCAAGGTGATATAATGCCAAGGGAACGTGAAACTCAAGGGCAGAGTTTAGTGCTTGGCATCCTCCCACCCCCAGACCCTTGTTGCTTCTCTTTTTAGTGATAAACCTTGGAGAATCTAAGTTGTATTGACTAAGTGAGGTGAAATTCCCTGAGCAAAAAATCTTAACCCATGGCCCACGGATGAAAAATTACTTCAAAAGCTTCATGAACTCCATGAAACACACAGCAAATATTGGGTGTGTGTTCATTTTTCTCTGAAAAGAAGATTCAGAATTTTGATAAAATTCTCCAAGCATTTAGTAGTGCCCTCCACCCCTGCTGTGAAGAACCATTACTCTAGGCATTGGGAACCATAGAGGGGGTTTTTAAAGGAATGGTATTATCTGATTTGTGTTTTAGCATGATCATTGCTAACAATATGGAAGAGTACCTGGAGCTCCCCTTTCATTAGGAGAAGAAACTTTTAATGCAAAATATATATCCTACCTCTAGATAGGCACCCCTAAAAATATTTCCAACATCAGTTTGGCACTCAATACAACTTGCAAATTTACCAAATGGGAATGTATATTTAAAGTTCCTAAGCTCCTAGAAAAGAGTGAACATCATCTGCTAGAACTTTACCTAATAGGGTAGTGGAAAAAATATAGGCTTTAGTCAGAGTCGTGGATTCATATCTCAGCTCTCCTATTTACTTCAGCAGTTTGATTTTGGCAAGTTAATCAAACTTTCTGGGCTTCACCTCAGCTATCTATAAAATGGGAGTCATGATGATGATCTCTTTATTACAGAGTGGCAAAAAGGACTAAATAAATACTATATGGGAACCCATCCAGCAGAGTACCTTATACTTAATAAGTGGTCAATAAGTGATAACTGTTGGTCTTATTTCCACATCTTCATCTTCAGTTCTGCCTCACCTGAGCTCCAGATATGTATGTCCAACTGCCTATTGGCCTAGTCAACTTCACTGCTACTCTTCTGAAGTCTTTGACTTAACCCATAATTTCAGCAGATAACCTAGCCTCTTCCTTATCCAAACAAACTGAGTCTTTCAAGGCATGAATTTCTTCAACTCCTGGCTACTCCATTTTGAACTTCTCTATTCCAGCCTCATCCTTACTTCCTTTTTCAGGGGAAGAACTGATCATTCCCCTTTCAAAGTCTTTCCTTTGACCTGAGATCTGAAACATTCCCCCAATAGAGCCTTACTCCAGTAATTATATTCAATTGCACTCACTCTTAAAAAGGTTGTAATTTGGCATCTTTTGCTAAGTTTATTGAAACTGCTTACTCTGAGGCAGTGGATCCCAACCTTGGATGCACATTGGAATCCCTTGAGGTGATTTTTAAAACACTGATGCATGGGTCTCAACCCCTGGAAGTCTTGGCACTGCGATTTGTAAAATTTCCTGGGTGATTTTAATGTGCCATCAAGGTCAAGAACCTCTTGTCTAATGTCATTAGACCTTCTAAACTGCCTGTTTTAATGGTCTTTTGTCAATTTTCATTCCACTTGTTGATTCTACAGTGTTTGACAATATTACTCTCATCTTTCTGATGGAACGTCTCCTCCCTTGACTTACGTGATATCTCTTTCTTCTGGTTCTCCTCTGACATCTCAAGATCACTTATTTTCTTCTGCCCAGTACTTTAAATTCAAGTATTTCCCAGGGTATCATGCTCCCCCTCTTTATTTCTGACTATAGTAGATGTCCTCATCTACTCCCACAGTTTCAAGAACCAACTATTCACAAATAACTCCAAACACAAACACATACACAAAATAACATCATTTCCTTAAACTCAAGATCTGAATTTAGAGCTACCTGTGCATAATAGTTATGGCAACGAGCTAGCTCTAATATCAGACTGCCTGGGGCCCAATTTCAGCTCTATCACTTATTGCCTCTGTAATGTTGAACAAGTTATTCAACATCTCTGCGACTCACTTTCCTTATCAGTAAAATAGGGATATTATGATCCCAATCTCTGAGTGTGAGGATTAAATAAAATAATCCATCTAAAGTACTTTATTCAGTGTCTGGTGCTTAGTAAGTGTAATCATTGCCAACATTCCCCAAGCAGAATATGTCGTTCTAGGTTCTAGAATACCATAGCACTTTACATATACCACTACTATAACACCAATCATATTGCATCATGATTGCCAGTTTACATCTGCCTTTCAAACTGTACTCTTTGATGGGAAAGACTAATTCTTATTCATCTCTGTATCTTCAGAGTTTGATGCAGAACTTGGCACAGTAAAGAAAGCATGAATAGGAAATAAGTTTCATGCATCCTGCCAACTATAACTGACAATGCTTGCAAGGAATACTAGGTTAATAACGATGTGAGGGTGAAGTTGGGCTCAAAAGGAAAGAGCCCCATGATTGGTTAAGGATGTCTGCCATGGAACTGGTAGACGGAGTAGTAGCACAGCTGCCATGAACATTCCATCCCAATTTTAGATGATATATAAATAAATGTTTATTGAGTAAATTTTCATGAACAAATGTTACTGGTGGAAATACATGCGCCAAGTGGAGATGTTGCTAAATAACCTGGTTAATTTTCTTTTAGAGTCTAAGTTCTTTTAGGGCAGTCATTACAGTTTTTATGCTAGAAACTTGTGACAACTAGAAGCATAACATGCTCGCAACAGAAAATTCATTACATGTGATCAAATGCTGTTGAAATGTTCATTTTATAGGCCCTGCTACATTATATTACACCTGCCATCTGTGATCTTTACCACATAAATACAGATCCTGAGATTAAGAGTTCATTCAACATTTTGGCAAAAACTATTATCCAAACTCTCTAGACATAAAAAAAAAAACACCACACAATATTTAAAACTACTGCTAAGTACTTGAAATAAAAATTCAGAAAAGTAGCTTTGCAACCTTGGGCTTCTGTCTACTCTTTGAACCCACAAGTGGCAATGCTACCTAAATAGCTCCTGCTGTGGGATGAAGTGGCTCATTAACCTGGAATAGGGAGGGGATAAATAATAGTCACTAGGGTCCATTTATCTCAAGATGAACTTTGTTCACTTAGCACAGTAACAGGCACATAGTTGACACTAAGTGAATGTCCAAAGCGTAAGAAAATACATGGATGGATGGATGGATGGATGGATGGATGATACATAAGCTTTTTTATCCACATAAACTTTGAAAATGCAAACTGGCAGTTTTATATTTCTTCCGCCAGAAGGCGATAATGTGAAATATAGGTTTGGGATATAATCCTGAAGAGGAAACAACTACCCAACCAATCAACTAACCAACAAACCAAACAAACAAAAAGCCTTTTTAAGAGAAAGAGAAGCCACAAAAGAGAGTCAAGAAGGGAGAAATAAAATGTTTCAGCTGTAGTATTTTGTGAGTCTATGATCTTGTGGGATTTTTAACAGGTACTCACCACACCTCTTTTTTATGCATGGGTGACTTTTCATTTATAATTATTTTGCATTAAAATGGCTACATTTAAAACTAATGCTATCTATTAGAAAAATTATAGGACAAGTCTCATAACTAAAATTATTAGAGTTATTTTTATATCCATATATTTATATTTTCATTGGTCTTATACTAATTTCTTAGTTAATTAATGCCTCTCTAGGAAGTGTGGCTGCTTGGAAACAACTCCTGGCCTGTCTGCTGCCAGAAAATTTATCCCTGTTATTAAACCTGCCAAAAGTGAAAAAAAAAAAAACAACTTGCTAGGGCTAATTCATCTTGTTAATTGTAAAGAATTGTGAATGATATTAGATTACTGTGCATTCCTTAGCTCAAAAGCTTTTGGAAAATAAGAAAATCATTTTTAAAATTCAGCACCCTATGTGGATTCACTCAGAACTCAGCAGTCTGTGCAGACTTATGTTGGGGGTAGGGCAGGAAGTTGCTTTCTTGACAAAAATGAAGATATGAGCATGAACATATATTCAGAAGGGATGAAGTATTTGTTTTCATGAATGTTTCCCAAAAACTAGCTCTGAACTGGATGAAAAGTAAGTTCCTTAAAAAGTGAAAACAAACAGAATCAGAGCTATTTCATGGTAAGTATTTTTAGAAATATCTTTAGAAAATAATGATATCTTTAGAAAATAATTTTCTAAAGATAATCAGAATGGAAAAGCTTTTAACCTTTTTGTAAACTCTTGGTCCCTGGAACATAAAGAGGCTGGCAAGGTTGTTGGTGAAGGAAATGAAGGGAAACTAACATTTTTTTGAGTTCCTAAACAGTTTCACACTTGTGATCACAATTAATTCTTATCACAACCTCATGATGTAGGCAAGAGAGGCAGTGTAGCATAGTCAAGAGTGGGGGCTTTGGAGCAGTAGACTTTATTTCCAATCCCAACTCTCACCATTCTTTAGCTGCAGAAACTCTGGCAAGTTATTTTTTTTCCAAATGTCAGATACCTTATCTGTAAATTACGCATAATATCCATACCTCATATGATGTTTACACAGAGCAAATGTAAAGCACCTAGCAGACTACTGGTACAGAGTAGGTATACTATTGGTAATGATGATGATGATGATGATGATAATGATGAAGTCAATTGTGCAGATATGAAAACATGCTCAGATTGCTAAAGTAACTTGCTTAAGGTCACAAAGCTAGTAAATCTGAAAGCAGGTACCCAATCAACATTATGTTTGCTTTATTCCTTCCTCATCTAAAACTCAATGATTTTCTGATATTTTTAATCCTTAAAATACTGAGCTAGGCTTGATCCTAGGTAGGTTGATCTAAGATGCTACCTACAATTGACATATATTTGTGAAAATTAAGAACATTTTCTCTTACTCATGGGTAGTAACACATGGAATAAACAACAAAAAGGGATTTCAGACCTCATAAAAAATGATAATTCGAGCCAAAGTATTGCTTAATATGGGATAATTCATTTCTCTCCCAAAGAGGAACACAATTTTCCCTCTTAGGTGTCTCTAAAGATCAGTGAGTCAATGGCAGATGAAAGCCTGAGTTTCCAGACTTTTCAGCTCCTGGATCTTTATACTTTACTTTTTATAAGTCAGTGTACTGAAGGATGGTGCTAGCTAAAAATATAAATAGGTTTAAAAAGTGTTTATGTAAGTTCATGGATGACAGATTCAGGTTTTTGTCCTTGGCATTTTTCTATTCTCACTTTTCACACTCTCCCTGGATAATCTTACCATTCCCAGGCTTCTTCTACCATAAGACACAGAGGAGTTCAAATATACCTTTACCTACACACCCAGACCCACATTTCCAATTGCCTCATGGACAAATCCACTTGGATATCACACAAGCATATCAAACTTAACATGTCCCAAAAGAAACTCATTCTCTTCCCTTCCAAACCTGCTCCTCCTCTTATGATCCTTCTCTAAGTAAATGGATCATCAACTCCCCAGTTTCCCAAACTTAAGACATTAAATCAGCCTTGACTCTGTTATCTCCGTCGACCTTGACAAGAAATCAGTTGCCAAGTCATTGATTCTACCACACTATCTCTTGAATGAGGTTCTTCACCTCCACTGATACAGCCAGAGTTTAGTCTTTCTTTTTTTATGTACTTTTTAATTTTTTTAAAGAAACTTAGATTATATAAATGTTACACAGAAAATATAGGGGATTCCCATATGTCCCACTCCTTAGCCCTCCCACATTTTCCCACATCAGCAACATCCTTCATTAGTGTGGTATATTTGCCACAATTGATGAACACATCTTGGAGCATTGCCACACAATAAACAAAGAAATATTGAATTACCATCCTGGAGAGCTCTGCCACATTCTCTAATGGGACAGCAAGAATCCCCTAAGTTTAGACTTTCATCACCATTCTTATCCTGATCTAATTCAGTAGCCTCATAGATTTTCTCCCTGCTTCCAGTTATTTCCAATTGCAATTAATCTGCTATACTGATATCAGAGTTCTCAATCTAAAAATTAGAATTCGTCATGAAATTCTCTATTGCTTAAAAGTCTTTTTTTCAATGATGTAAGGAAAAAACTTGTAAACTGGGCATGCAAGCCTTTTTATAATCTCACTCCAAAGTACCTTGTTCTAGTCATATTGAATTTTTCACCATTCATGGCCTTTTCTTAACACTTAGCCTTTGTACCTATTAATATACCTTCTTGCAATGTCCTTCTCCAGAGAAACTTTTATTCAAATTTTATGACCTAGATCAATTATCACCTTTCTTTGAAACATGATTCTCTGAAAAAGTTATTTGTTTCTTCTTGAGTATTTTCACAACTCTTCATCTGTAAAAGAACTTACTACACTTAATTGCAATGATTTGGTTGAATGTCCACTTTCTGTACCACACTTGGTTTTTTACAAGCAAAATCTATTGCTGTTATCTCCATTCCCATCATCTGTCTCAGCACCTTGCACATAACAACTGCTCAATAAAAGCTTTTTGAGTAATAATAACTTATTGAAAGGAAGTTAGGGAAAGTATCATAGAAGACAAACTCCCTTCACCCCAAAATTCCATTTGGTCACATTGCACAGAGACAAAATCTGAGGCTGGCTTGCTCTTTATACTGACTCCGAACAAAATTGCTTATATGTTTAGAACAAACTGATACCTGAAGTGCATTCTTATTTACACTCACAACACATTGGATTAACCACTCTACATC
>JAQZBX010072419.1:0-15078 GCA_029593785.1 Cabassous unicinctus | reverse complement strand
TAAAGCGAATGTGTAGCCTACCCTGATTATCACAAAATCAGAACAGCAAGAATATTCACATCCATTGGGTTTTGATGTGAAAATCACATCAAAAAAGGAATCTACCACTTTATGTAAAGGATGTTCCTAGTGTTATAAGATCCAAAAATATATTCAGACACATAAATTCAAAGAAAAAAAGACTAGAAGGAAAGAAAGGAAAATGTATTGTTATTATCTCAAAATTGGTAAGTTGATGGATGCTTTTTTTAATGCCTTTTTGTGTTTTTGAAATTTTTACAATGTACACATATAACTTTTACAATGAAAAATAAACCATAGGTATTATTTGTTTGTTTGTTTCTCTATTTTTCCTTAGGGAGAAGGCAGTAAGGGAAACATGTCCATTGACTACTGTGCTTACTTGTAGGACCAGCCCTGTTTCTCTCCCAGGGCTCACGCCATCTCTTCTTTGTCCTTTGAGTCCATCTCGCTTTGCTCACAATTCCACATCTCTGCTCACTTGTATCCACATCTCTGGAACAGTCTCAGCCTTCTGGAGCAGGGAGCGCCAGCTTCTATTCATTCACCTCTGTGATTCTCACCTTTCTCCAGAACCCTTCAAACACCCACCTGGGAAGTGAGAGCCTCCTTCACCCCCTTGCCAGCCCCTTTCAGGCCCATCCCTGATCCCCAAGCATCCTGCTTCCCTTCCTGCATCATCCATCTTGGTTCTGCCAAGTGTGAAATAAGTAAAAATAAAAATTGGGGCTGTAAGTGGGAAGGGGAAAAAAAGGAGGGGGGACCATAAATTCAAAAGGAACATGGCTAGGTTTGCCTAGCCTTGCTGTATCTATCTAGGCACGCATCAGCAGCCACGAGACATCATACAACAGAAAGGCATTCCAATGGGCCTTTTTCTCTTTCATTTGACCCTGTGGTAGGAGGCAGAGAGTGAAGGAGGGGAAATAGGCTGTCCCTCTGTGAGGACACTCACTGTCCAGAGGAAAACATCCTATTACAGGGTCCCCTCCAGACCACATGGCATGAGCACCCTGTCCCGAGGTAAGCAAGAGTGCCCTTTCCTTCCCCAGAGCCATGCCTGGGGAGCGTAGATTTACCTTGGCCTTTCACAGCCTCTGACTGATGGCTCTAACTGAACTTTCTCTCTGGCTATGTGCCTTTTTGTACACTGCTTTTTAAAATCCCAACAGCGGCTTTAGAAGTTACTTGCATACCCAGTCCAGAGGCCTATTTATAATCACAAATATCAGGACTATGATGATGGAGTTAAAGGTATTACCTATTCAAATAACACTATAAAAGAATCCTTGATTCTCCATACAGTTTACTTTTTTAAAAATCTGAGGTGCCTTTCTTCTTGTTGCTATTTCAGGGAAAGGAACTGCCAAATGGAGTTTTTCCACATTTGACTTAAAAGGGGAGAAGTAGGGGATAGAATTTGAACCTTGTTATAACATTGGTGCCAGCAGCAGGCCTGGAATAAGTGCTCACAGCCAGGTTTTCAAACAGGAGCTCATAATGAAAAGACTCCTACAAATCTCTCTCTCCAAGGCCTTTTGCTGAGAAGACTAGGAAACTTTGATCTTGTCTGGAGCCAAAAGGATCTAAAGATGGAGAAGAGACAGACAAGTTGGCAAAGAACCCAACGGGGGCGTTGCTCATCCAAAGCAGGTCTGAGGTGAAGTCTCTCCGCTGTTGGCTTTGCCAGACCAGTCCAGCCCCAGGCCTGGGCGAGCTGGACTTCAGAGCAGTTGCCTGTTTATTGTACCAAATTGAGTCCAGGGTGTGATCAGCCAACTGGTGTATTTGCCCAAAGGCACTCCCCAACCACAGGCACCCTCCCCAGTCACCTCGGCTGCTCTCTGAAGAACTTCCTGCCTTGCCTTCTGGATGGAACTGCCCCTGGACTCGAATGCACGGGCGCCCTGGGCTGCTTGACCTTTCCCAGATTCTCCTGTGCATAAACAAGATGGTTGGAGAAGCTCAAGGTGGACAGGGGTCTGCCGTGTTGGCCCTTCGTTCTCACTTGCAGGACAGTGTTGAGCAACAATTAGTGGAGCTGCTCCTTCCCAAGCTCTGGATATTGCCCAGGACCCCTGAATCCTGCCTCTTTTTAAAAAAGAGAATTTGGCTACAAAGTGTTCAGAGATGGGTAGGGGTGAGGTAGGAGAGATGACGTCACGCTTTCATTTCGTAAGGGTGTTTCTTACCAGGGCCCTAAGGCATCCTCCTTGTCCCAAAGAATTCAAGGAAGAAAGGCGACTTCCATGGGTGGGGACCATACTCCCTTTACAGAGCTCTTCTCAAGATCCTAAGGGCTGGGGCAGGACCCCAAAGGAGAATCCTCATGGGAAAACAGCCTGTCCATGATTAAAGGTCCATGGGCAAGGTCTTCTTGTGTAAAGACTCTTACTGCTGCCTCCTCGTTGAACAAGAATAGGTTATGCCCTTGATGAATCAGCAGCCAGTGCCTGCTCCACTGGAGCTGAGTTAATTCTAGATGCAAAGATCCTAGCACCTAAGGATGAATAGAGGCAGGTAAGAGAGCCACCAGAGGGGAGTAAGAGAAGCACAGCTACAGACAGAGGCCTCTTCCCCTGGCTCTTTCACACCCATCCCGCCTGTCCGAACCCCCAGCTTAACTATAAACATGTTCAGGCTGACCCATTGCCTGCCATTGCCAGAGTTCTCTGAGGGCAGTGCCACTGCCCCCTGCTGCAGCAGGACTGGAGACAAGTATAATTCCCCTGCCCACCCACCCCTGCCATCATCCCGCAGGATCAGCTTCCCTTCTGACCTCTCCTAGGGCATGCAGGTGCTGCCATTGGCACTACTGGTGTCCACAGAGCCACGCCTCTGGCCACACCCATCCAGCAGTGCCCTCCAGCCACCAAATCAGCTTTGCAGTTGCCACCCCTGTTGCCCGGGCCCAAGGCTTTTCTGCCGTCCCACTCTACCTCCCCGTCCCCCAAAGTCATGCTGGGGGACTTAGGAGGCACGTGTTCCAGACCAGGGGAGCGAGGCAAGGGCAGTAGACTAGGGCGCCCACCCCTCTCTAGGTGTGGCCTAGAATCCGCCTCTGACTGGGGAAGTGGCGCCCTCAGGAGAGTGGGAGGACCCCAGGCTCAGAAAGCAGAGCATCTGAGCCTAGAGCGTCTGTACCACGGAAGCTGTGGCACCAACCCCACAGGCCTTCACCCCTGGGGAAAGTGTTGCAGGAGGCAGGGAGGGAATTCCACAATAAGGGCTGGGAGTGGGGACTTTGGGAAGAGAGCAGATCTACAGATTGTGATGCTAGAGCCTTGCCCGTTAGATTCCTTTTGTTACCACTGTTATTGCAACTTATTCCTAGATTTTCCCTCCCCACCTCCCCCGATCAGAGGAAGCTAGGGGAGTGTATGTTACTCCAGCCCACCTTCTTCAGTGCTCCAGCAGAACTCTCCTGGCCAGAAATAAGCTCTTGAGGACTAAAAAGTCACAGGAGGCTAGTTGTTAGAGATTGTTACAGTCACAAGAACCCCTGGGACCACCAGGGGCCCACGGGACACTGCCCGCCCTACTGGCCGCCAGCCATGCCTCTCACGCCAACCATAGCATGTATATACCAAGCTACACAGAAGACCACTAAAGAACAGCCTGGGACATACTTTTTTTTATATATAAAATATTTAAAAACTTTTTGCAAAAAAAAAAAAAAAATCATGGAAAAAGCATAAAACATTAATAAAGAAAACCTAAAGGAAATCTGTTAGATTGATGGTTTACTGGAGAACCCAGAGCCGTAAGTCAAGGCAGACCACCCAGTAGGTTTAAGGAATGTCGGGGAAGTGCTTCCAAATTCCTTACAGATATTATCCTTGGGATTCAGGTATGAAAAATCAGAACTGTTGGGAATTCTAGGTAATTCCCAAACCTTATGTTATTCTTTAATTATTCCCGAAATTAAGTATGCATTTTACTCCTTACTGTGGATATCTAAAAAAATGTTTCATAAAAAAGAAATATTAAGTTTAGAAATATTTACAAAGAACTATAGCCTACAGCAAATACTCAAACACTGGAAAATGCCAAAAAAACATTACTGGGTAGTATTTGAATAATGTAACATTCCGATCTCCTAGCAAGATGAACAGCACTGCTAAGAATCACATTGAAATTGCCAATTTAAGGACTTACTTTGCTTCCAAAACTTGTTCTTTTTGGAAACGTTTGCATGATTTGTACAAAGTATACTATGCATATTTCTTTTGTTTGCAACAATTACTCACCATTAGCAGCAGACAGGTCAGGAACACACACTTGTAAAGTGATTACTGCAATAAGCACAGCTGACTGATTAGGCTGTGACTGCTTTTTCCCATGTGCTCCTGTACCCATTTCCAGAAATATCAACCTTAACTTTGGACTCTGTCAAAAGAGTGTTTGACACTTGCTTTCTATTTGACTTCAAGGGATTCCTTCAAATTAGTAACATCTCTGTGTGATTTGCAAAGCTTTAATTTCTCACAAGAAAATTATAAAGCTCCTTCCTGTTTTCCCAGTTTCTCAACTGATTTCTCATGGAAATTGGGGGGAAACATAGAAATTTCCCAAGCAATGCTGGAAAGAAATCCCCATATGGAAACACTAGTCAAGTCGTGCTGCAGGCCCAGTGGGCAGGGCCTAGCAGTAGGCTCTCTGGAAGCTGGTTGATGGGGAAATGGCTGGGATTTGGGGGCTGCAGCCAGCCACAGGACAAGGTGCCTATGAAAACACGAACGTACTAGCCCCATCTTCCTCAATTTAGCCTTGGTTAGACAATATATCGGAAGCAGACGCCACCAACCTCATTTAACAGTTAATGAAGAATCTTAAAAGAATAGAAGAATCTTGACAAGGTGCTTTGAGAAGACAAGCCCTGGCCTAGCTATTACTTATTGGAGAGAGAAAAAGTTTTGGTAATGGACAGTGGTGATGGTAACACAACATAGTGAGTGTAATTAAGACCATTGAAGTGTACACTTAAAAATGATTTAAATGGGAAATTTTATGTTACCAATTTTTAAAAAATTTTTAAATGGCCCACAGGCATGATGTTGAAGTGCTGTCTAGTGTTCCCAGGCACAAGAAGGCTGCGATGTGCCTTACGGAGGAAATACATGCGTTAGATAAGCTTCATTCAGGCATGAGTTATAGTGCATTTGGCCATGAGTTCAATGTTAATGAATCACCAATGTGTATTAAATAAGGTGCCTTTAAACAGAAACACACATAAAACAGGATTATGTATTGATCGGTTGGCAAAAACATTTTCCAGAGACTCACAGAAGCTTAATCCTGTATTTCCCCTAGGGCCTGTGGTTCAGTATTCGCTAATTCAGTGTTCACGGAACGTTATAGAACACAAATACCAAGAATACCAAGATACAATTGTATTTAACCTCAGGGATAATGTCCCTTCCCCCTAACCCATCCAGTGTGCATTTACTAACATCAATGACATTCATTTTTCAACCAGAGTACAATGATCAAAATCAGGAAAATGGCATTGATTCTATGCTATTATCTAATCAACAAACCTTATTCAAATTTCACCGGTTGGTATCCATCAGTTTTCTCCACCAAGAAATTACTGTTTCTCCCTTGATGGTTAATGAATATCTTCTGGGGACTTACTTTGATACTAGGTATGTATCCTGTTTCTCAGCACACTTTTACCCACTAGTTTTAGCATTCATTGATGGTTCTTGCCTGAGACAATTATATGGTGCTCTTCTAATTCTCTAATTCTTTCTACATTTGTTAGTTGGCTTTCTACATCTGTGTGGAAGAGCTTTCCCTTCTTCCTCATTTACTTATTTATTCGTTGGTCTAGATTCATGGACTCTTATTTTATTCTATGGCTTATAAGCTGTTATGATCATTCATTTATTTTGATGTTCAAATTGTCACAGTTGGGCCAGTGGGAGCCTTTTGACCTGGCTGCTGTGCTCTTTTGACATGTTCCCATCATTCTTTGTGCACATCCTTACTTTCCTGTGAAAGTAAGCACTGAAATCAGCCAGCACTGAAATCAGCAGTTTCTCCAAGGAGCCCTCATTCCTTTCACAGGAGAATGATATTTAGACATCAAGTTCCAGATGCTGGATGCTAGATGTGCTCACTGTTCGGTGTATGTGTTTGTATTCCATTCTGGGTGTTCTCCTAAACCTGTTGAATTTATGTATTTATGTTGTGAGCATGTAAAATAAAAATAGTTATAAAAGTCAAAACTATAGAAAAATGTATATTTGGAGAATTACCACTCCCTCCACATTTCTTCTACCCTGTAATGTCCCAACCCCCTCCCACCCTGTCCCAATCACCATCCCCATTGGTAACCAATCTTTTCAGTTTCTGGTTTACCCTTCTCATGTTTCATTTTGCAGAAATGAACCGATACATGTATGGTTTCCTCTTATTTCTCACATAAAAGGTAGCATATTAAAGATGGTATTTTGCTTTTTTCACTTAACAATATACTGGAAATCACTCCACATCAGTTCAAAAATATCTTTTTTGTTCTTTTTTATAGCTGCACAGCACTCCGTTGTATGGATGTATTCAATCACTCTCCAATGTATGGGAATTTACTCTATTTCCAATATTTTGCAATTACAAACAATTTTGCAAAAATTAATTTGTGCATCTGTATTTCCTATTTTTGGAGGGATATTTCCAGAATAAAGCCCTAGAGGTGGAATTGTTTGGCACAAATAGAAAATGTATATATAGAATTTTTATATATTGACAAATATCCCTCCAAAGAGATTGTACCACTTTGCATCCCCACAATTAATGTATGAGTTGCTTGTTTTCCACAGCCTCACCAACAGAATGTGCTAACTTTTTAACTTTTGGCAATCTAAGTGGAAAATGATATAGTTTAAATATAGTTTCAGTATAGTTTTCATTTGCATTTCTCTGAGTAAGGTTAAACATCTTTTTCTTATGTTTAAGGGTATAATATAATCGGTTTGTGTCTCCTGGGCACATGCTTTTCCATAACTTTGCTCTAACTTGTATTTTCCCTTCAGTTTTCCAGGCAGAAGTGCGAAGTTATACATTTGCTTATCATTTATCTAGTTCCTTAATTTTTTTCATAACATCTTAAGTGTGATAATGTTTTAATT
Source organism: Cabassous unicinctus (assembly GCA_029593785.1). Lineage (NCBI taxonomy): Eukaryota > Metazoa > Chordata > Mammalia > Cingulata > Chlamyphoridae > Cabassous > Cabassous unicinctus. Next base: position 7,924 of record JAQZBX010072419.1, on the reverse strand, counting down.
CTTGAATATGGATGTGTTCACATTACAAAAATTTTTATCAAGCTGTACACTTATGATTTGCATACATTTTTAATTTTAAAAAATCTCACCTGATTTGATTCTATGCTAAGTTATCAGTGTCTTGCCTGGCTGATGCCTAAAGGAAGCCTAGTGAGTCCCAGAATCAAAACCAGGCAGCCCTGACAATGGCCTCAAAGGAGCAAGCAGCCCTCTAAGGATGAAGCCTGGAGAATGCATGCATGAAAAGTGAGTCCACAACACAACACAGCAGCTTCCTACCTCCTCTCCCACCACGGTGCCCACTCCCACCAACCTCCAAAACCTTGCCCAAAATTGGCAGCCCCAGCTATACCTTCCCAACTCACCAACTAGGGGGAGGGACTTCTCCAGTGGAAAGCATTAAGTTTTAGCCTACAGCCACTTCTTTTGGCCCTAATTGTTGATGCCCTGCTGTTTTAAGGCTCGTTTTCCCCATACTCCCCAGGGTTCATTGGAGGAAGTCGGTAAGCAAGTCAATTAAAGGTCATGATCTACCTAGAGAAAAACTCAGACGGACCTGGGTTTTTCTATCATTCTTTATGCACTTCCCCTTGAAGAGCAGTGATTAGGTGAGGTGCTTTCTCTCAGCTCCTCAGACCCTGGATTCTTTTTGGTATGGGAGAGATTGAGTAGTCCAAATGAAACTGGTATAAGGGGTTGGATGGAGGAAACTTTTAAGGATCCAGACATTCTGGAATAGAGTTACTTGTCTGTTTTCTGCATCTTTCAGGCTAGTCAAGAAAGGAGGGGGTAATGAGCTGTCCACGCCTTCACAGAAGGTCCTTCCAGGCCTTCAGTTGAACTGGTGTCACCTAAATAGACCCTCATGTGGAACAGGCCCCAGGCAGGCTGAGCAGATGAGCTGGAGGAGGAGATATGGGGCAGATGGTGATGGTAGTCGTAGGGAATGAAGACTAAACAGTGATGGCAGAAGCCAAAGATAAACTTCCACCCTCCTGTTTCTCTCCCCATGTAGCAGCCATATGAGGCTGGCTATTTCGGGGAGTTCCCAAGAATGGCACTTGAGCTATATCATGAACTCCCAAAGGAAGTGGGGATGAGGCATTCTCATTTCCTCTCCCCTCCCCAGCAGAGACACCCAACAAATGCACAGGCCTCATCTCCCCATACCCTATACTTCCCAGGCTGGAGTTGCAGTAAATACACACACATTCACACACATACCTTCTTTCTCTCCCAATATGAGCAGTGCCAAGAGTAGAAGCCATGCCAGTTGCAAAGAGCTGGCATCCCAAATTAAAGCTCTCTTAGGATGGTTCCAATATGGGAGGCCCAGTTTCCAAGCGTATGCTGTGTAGCCCACACCTGAGTGGTGCAGGTCTGTAGCACAGGCACATAGGTCCCTGCAGGGTCTTTCTTGATCTCCAGGCACCGTCTGGTGCCTTTGTTTACGACAGCTCTCCCCTGGGTGAGAAGAGAGGCAGCCAAGGTACTGAAATGTTCTAGGAGCCTGTCGCCTGCCTACTCCTACTCTCCCCACTGTGTCATGCTTGAGGGGTCCCCTCAATTCTCTGCGAGTCATCCAGGGGAGAAAATGAAGCCAAGTGCAGAATTAGATCCCACAGTGCTTTCTCTTCCAGCCCCATGACCAACTAACCACAAATCTGGGAGTAATCCATGCTGTGGGGTCAGAGCTGGCAAGTGCTGGTTTCACATGCTATCATCAGCCTCTCCTGAGGTTGAATCATCAAGTCAGTAATGACTGGCATGGCATGAAGGGGTCACAGAGACCCACAGCTCCTTCTCTACTTGGCCTTCCTTCCACTTCTTCACCCTCGAGTCCAGGAAACCCATCAAGGTCACCCTCACTGTGTGTTCCCCCTCCCTCCTCAGCAAGGTGCTGTTGTGGACCAAATCGGAAGCCACATTCAGGAGGCTCAGCCCATTTTCTCCATCGCTCTGGGCAGCAACTTCCACCCTTTCTGCATCATGGGGTTTCACCAAGGTTTAGTAGGGAGAACACTGTGGGCTTTAGAGATAGGGTCTGGGTTTGAATCCCTGCTTTATCACTTACTGTGTGGCCTTGGGCAAGTTAATTAACCTCTCTAAGTCTCAATTTCCCCATCTATGAAGTGGGATGAGAGCTAATATTAGGGTTAAAATTAAGGCTATGGTTATTGAGCATCTTGTGCCTGACACATGAAAGGCGTGCAGCAAAAGTCCGTTCATCCCTCTTTTGACCATCTTATTGGCGGGCAAAGGGAGGAAGCGTCATCCTTCTCTTTGCTCCATGTGCCACCTCCAGCCCCCCTCAGCTCATTCCTTCTTATGTTCAGGCTCAACAGTTGCAGATCATGCCATCCCTCCAATACCCCCTCTTCTGGCCCTATCCTCTCCCAGCCCTTGCACCCCCCCTCCCCGCCCTTTGCAGGAATCATTCATATATGTTTCATGCCCGAGTGAGGTTCTTTTCCCTTTATCCAGTCCACTCTCTGTTACCATCCTCAAAGCCAACAGCACCCATTCGGGTGTCTAGTTAGAAACCCAGATCTCACTGTTCCCCTTCTGATAACCTACCACCAAGTTTTTAAACACCAAACAGGGGGAAGCAGATGTGGCTCAAGTGATTGAGCTCCCGCCTACTACATGGGAGGTCCCAGGTTCGGTTCCCAAGACCTCCTGGAGAAGGTGAGCAGGCGCAGTGAGCTGACACAACAAGATGAGTCAACAAAAAGACACAAAGAGGAAAGACAATGACACAACAAACCAGGGAGCGGAGGTGGCTCAAGTGATTGAGCACCTCTCGCCCATGTGGGAGGTCCCAGGTTCGGTTCCCAGGGCCTCCTAAAGAGAAGATGAGCAGAAAGCAAGTGTAAACAACGGAGCAATGGGGGAGGGGGGACAGAATAAAAAATAAATCTTTAAAAAAAGAAAACACCAAGCAGGGCCGCAGCTCTAAGATCTCCAATTCTCTGCTCCCTCTCTAACCATCGCCTCCCTGCCTCCCATCTCTTCCATTCACAAACTGCCCAACGTCCCCTGCTCCCTAAATTCGCCTGCTCCTGGGCACCCTGGGCTCCCTCACACACAGCCCCATCACCCTCACCTCCCCAGGCGCCCCCTCGTCTAGGGTGACTCTCCAGGTTCTTGAACTTCCCCTCCGGGCTCCCCTACCCTGGCCCCCCTTCTAGACCACGGAATGCTCCTGGACAGGGCTCGCTCCCCAGCAGGCCTGGCCCACCAACGTGCCGACAGCAGTCTGGCTGCAAAGCTGGGCTCACCGCCCAGGGTTTCTTGTCCAGGCCTCTGCAGCCAGCTCCACCCTTCAGCTCCCACCCCTGAAGCCTCGCTTTCAATAAATTTCTTTATTTTTCACATTGTCAAGAAGACCACAAGGCCAGTCAATCCCCACCCAACCCCCCCATGCCAGGGCTGGTCCTCAGGATGCTGCTTCTAGACCACGTCAAAGTAGCTGTCCCGTCTCCGGCTCCACCAGCAGCAGCTCCCTGTGTGCTGAGCCCCAGCCCTTCCAGATGCTTGAGAAACCACTCCTCCTGGATCTTTTATTCCTCCCTCTGAAGATTCCTTTCCTTACTACCTTTAAATATATCCAAATATCGAATTATTAGGCGCAGGTGGGAACCTTAACGCCACCATCCTCTTCAGCCAATCAGTTTTCTCCTCCTTTTCAGAATCAAACTTCCCAAGCAACACTAGCACACACTGCAGTTAAGGTTCTGTATTTGAGTCCCTGTCTAACTTTTACTATGCTGTGTGACCTTGGGCAAGTTCTTTGACTTCTCTGTGCCTTGCTTACTTCATAGATATAATGATAATACTTCTCTTATTATATTTACGTAAGGATTAATTCAAATAATGTTTAACCAAATGCCTGGCACATAATATGGGCTCAATAAGCCTTGGCTATTATAATATACTGTGGCCTTTTAGCCAATGTTTTGGGTTATTTTTCCAATTTTCTCTCAACTTTCCTGCAGCATATCCTTTGATGATATCCCTCACATCCTCTTAAGACTCTTCTCTGGTTTCTTTTACAGTGTGTTCATCTGGATTTTACATGTTTTTGGATTTGCTTTTATTTTTGGAATATTGTGGGGAAGATATGTTTTTAAAAATTAGAAGTACCCATAATGTGATAATGTATATATGGATTTTCTATATCTTGCTTTTTAAGGATCTATTTGAATGATTAATTTGCATTTGTGATTTTATATTAAAATTTTATTGACTTTTTAAACATTTTTGAAACATTTAAGAGAACGTAAGGATTGTTAAATTTAATATCAGATAATTGAGGTTCTTAAGAAAGGAAATTCAATGTATTAACTTTATAAACACAGTTTGTAATGTTTAAGGGAATTTAATTAATTAAATTGTAACATCTCTATTTAAAGTGATTGTTAAAATTTTGCTTGACTTATAGATAAATAATAAAATTTATATGCTGGACTTAAAAACTTAAATAAAGATTAGGGTTCTTTAATTTGTATCTTTAATAATTGACTATGAGTTTTGTAAACCAAAGTAAACCTCTGATAGTATTTTATGCACACACTAAGAAAAACTATTAAGGACATCAAAAACTCTCATTTGACACAATAAGCCTCTCAGATCCTCAAATCCACTCTGCTTGGTGACTCCCATTGACAGAGTCCACTGCCGCGCTAGGCAGCCCAGTCTTCTGCAGGATACCTGAAGCTGATAGGCTGTTTAGAAACAGGTTAAGTCAAAATCTCTCTCCTTAATTGCCAACCTCTGGCCTCAATTCTGTCCTCCTGTAGGCACTGAACAAGTCTCCTCCCTCTTGCTCATGAAAGCAGCAACATCTTGATTCTAGGTTCACCTCCTCAAGCTAACCTCTCCAGGTCCGCCAATTTTTCATTTGTTCTGCAACCATGTAAGAGCACCTCCAATGTTCCAGGCACCATGTTAGATGCTGGAAAGAAGACAAGGAACAAAATCCAGAGGCCCTGCCCTCCAGTCCACAGTCACGGGCTGAAAGCAGCAAGTGAGCAGGTCATTACTAGAGGGCAAGATGGGGTGACAAGAAGGGTCCTGAGAGCACAGTAAAGTACCACCCATGCAGTGCCGAAGGAGACAAGGGCTAAGGCCAGAAGAACACTTTGTGATTGGCCAAGTGAAGAAGTGGGAGGAGAGGGGGCAACATGTGCAAAAGGGCCTAAGGTAAGACAGACGAGGTCTTTCCTAGAGTTATAGGTAGTTCCTACCACTGGAGCTTCCAGAGAGGGAGCAGAGGGACTGGGAAGACCTTACCCTCCTCCCCCTTCTAGTTGATAGTGTCTAGTTCAGAGACACTTGAAAGCCAAAATGCCCACATTGGTGGTATATGTATGTCTTCCTGGAGAGACAGCGTCTGTACCTAGCAGCAGATTCTCAAAGGAGTTAAAAAGTTAGGAAATGCTGAGCTAGAGTGTCCACGTCTCTTTCAGTGCAACACCCTGACTGAAGGTGATCGTGTCGTGGTCCGAGCAGCAGCCAAGTGCCGCCTTCCTCCATCAGGACATCACACTCCCACCAGTGAGGCCAGAGAAGACAGCAGCTTTCCAATCAGCCCTGTCACACGTAGATGCATCAGTCACAGGGAGGCTTTGGTCAGCCACGTCCTCCGTGTCAATGTCACGTGGACAAAGCCAGATTTCTTCCACCCTGTTCTTGGTCATCTGATGTTGACGTTAAAGGCAGGACTTTTCCATCAGTCCCTCGTACATTTCATCCCCTTGATTTCAGCCAGTTCTCCGGATTCTCTGATTATCATTAACAATAAAACTAATCACAATGGCTAATGTTTACTGATCACTTTCTGTTTGCCAGGCACTATGCTAAATGCTTTTTAGACATTCTCATTTAATCTTCTCCAAACTCTGTAAACTAGATATTCTATTATTATCTCTATTTTAAAGATGAAGCAACTGGGCCTCAGAGAGGGTAAGAAAACTTCTAAAGGTGATTAAGCTAGGATTTGAACCCAAACTCTGAACTATTCAGCAATAACAGACTCCAATGTCTCTTCTCCTTAACCAACCCTGCCTTCGTCAAGGGACTCCGTGTTTCGTATCCAGTTCTGTGTACATTTTTTTTCTTTTTTTTCTTTTTTCTTTGTATCCATTCTTTTACTACATGCTGTCACTAAAAAGTAATCTTTCTAAAACACTGTCAAGTCAAATGTGAACGAACCCCTCACACCGCATTTGAATATATCTATCCTTTCAAAAGCACATACTCACATCTTGAAAATCCTAATATATGTGCCGTCCATTTTTGGCTGCCTGGAAACATGGCTCTGAAGAGGGCTGATCCCCTAGGCCAGGATCTGTCAGGCAAAGATCATCAGGTCCTCTCTGTGAAATCAGTGGTCTCACGTAGAATCCCCCAGTTAGAAGGCAGTAGACATTCTAAAAGGGAGCAAAGTGGCGTGTCAGCGGGGAGGCCCTTAACCTCCAGCAAGACAGCTCTGGTCCCCTAGAAAAGAATCATCCTGTGGGAGCACTGTCCTTTCCTGGATAACAAGGAGTCACCTCTGCTTTTTTCCTCCCCAATCCCCAGTTTATTCCAGGGAGAAGACTGGGAATGGGGAAGGGGCACTAGCCTGCTGCCTTCCCGACAAGGACCAAAACAGAAAACCATGGCTTGCGTGGCATGAGGGAGCACGTCTTTGAAGAAAAAATACAGCTGAACTTCAGAAAGCTAACACTGTAAGCCCAGCTGGGCTGGTTGTCAGGCAGCCTTCTTTCAAATTCTTAATCTGACACAGTCCCTTGCTCAATGAGTTTGGACAAATAGGTTGTTTTTGTCCTAGTTTTTTCATCTATAAAATAGAAATAATATCTAGCATGCATACCCTCAACAGATTCCTGGGAGAGCATCTTATGCCACATAAGATGACAGATGTGAATATTCTCAGGGCAAAGCTCTGCCCTCCACTTGGCACCAGGGCTCTTGCATCCCTTGGAGGACGTGACAGCCTCTCTCTTCCCTAGCCCTTTGCTTCCTTCTCTACAGAAGAAGCCACAGGTGGCTTCACCTGCCCATCTTCCAGGGCATATAAGCAGAGTATATTTCTTGTTGTGGGCAGTGGGAAGATGGAGAGTACAGAGGGAGGAGGGGAAAAGAAAGGAATTGGAGGTGATACCAAGCAAAAGCAGGTTCTTTCCACCCGATGTACTTTAAAGACCAATTCCTGAGACACAGGGGTTTCAAAGACAGAAAGAGTTTATTTGCTTGTGCATAGCAGAGCCTAATGGCCCAGAAACTGCCTCCTGGAACTATAGCAATCCTGACAGTTTTATAATATCCAGGCTTATTAGTTTATGCTATTATGAGTAATTGGGGTGGGGCTGGCTCAGGTTCCTTCATTAATAAACATTAAGGGGCTGAACAGAATGGGGGTGAGTACAAAACCAGGAAGAGTCGCAAAGTTATTACAATCACAAGACAATCATTATCAGAGATCATGGCATCTGGGGAAAGGGAGGTACAGAATGAGGGTCAGTTGCAAGTTTTTCTTATGGATTTCAAACAGAGGAGGGTAGAGTGGTTACCATTTCAGTAGAAATGTTTATATACTAGGGTAAGATCAGTCTGGAATAATCATAATAGCAGGTCTTGGTTAAACATGACTATATACAAAGGTAAGATCCATCTGGAATAATCATCACAATGGCAGGTTTTTAGTTGGAAATGACCATATACAAAGGTGAGGTCGCACTAGCCAGTTTCAATAATTTCAGATATTAACCTTTGGCTATTTCATAATAGACTGGAGGTAAAAGGCATCTATATAATGATTCAGTAATCATAATTATTTGTTGATTCTTAACCCTTGCTTACAGAGGTGATTGTCAGTGTACATGTTACCATGGAAAATCAATGAGACAGAACATAG